>JAPQNM010000004.1:4877687-4887687 GCA_029783475.1 Metacarcinus magister | reverse complement strand
TCGTGCAAAGACATACAACAAACGACAATGAAATACAATAATGATATAGTAATAGTATTCAAAAAACCCATTTCAGATACAATGAGAAAAGCGAGAATGATAACATTGAAAAAAGTCAAAAGTATGAGAATATATTGATAAAATTTCACTTTTCTGAGTCTGTTGGTGGAGTCTGTCACTACACGATTGGCTTGAGTAGAAATAGTAGATGTGATTGTTCTTATCTCTGCAATTGTTTACATACTGCTTGTTTTATCTTCTTTTCCTGCTAGGTCTGGGTGAAGGGAGCGGTGGGTGGGTGGGTGGGGAGGAGCCTTCACCTTTACTCTTCTACCTCTCTCACTGTTGATCAGATAGTGTAGTGTGCTGTTTGTTCCTCCTTTGTGTTCCTTTTCCTTTCTCCTCTTCTTCCTCGTCCTCCTCGCCATTGTCCTCTTCCTCATCCTCCTCTTCCATCTCCTTCTTCTCCTCTTAGTCTTTGCCCTTTATCAAAAGACTACTTTTTACACGATGAAATTACTTTAGACACGCTATTCCTCTCTCTCTCTCTCTCTCTCTCTCTCTCTCTCTCTCTCTCTCTCTCTCTCTCTCTCTCTCTCTCTCTCTCTCTCTCTCTCTCTCTCTCTCTCTCTCTCTTAATGCCTATGTATAGAAAATATATGACAATAAATTACAATATACAAGTACACAGAAAATAGTCCTTAATATACTAAACTTACAAAAATATTCTCAAAATCCTTATTCAATTTTTTCTTTCCTTCCCTTCATCTATTCGTCTCCTCTTCCTTCTCCTTTGCTTTCCTTCCTCTCTACTTTACCTTTCCTTACCTTCCTTTTCCTTACCTTACCTTACCTTACCTTTACTTACCTGTTACACTATCCACCTCTGTCCTGGGTTATTTGTTTCATGGTGGTGATGCTGATGATGATAATGATGATGATGATGGTGATGATGTTGATAGTAATGGTGATGGTTATAAAAGTGGCTGTAGTGATGTTGGTGATGATGATGGTGATGGTGATGGTAGTAGTAGTGGCTGTGGTGATGTTACTGATAGTGATGTTAATGATGGTGGTGGTGATATTAATTATTTCAATTTTGAACGAACAGAGAGGTAGATAAATAGATAGATAGATACAGTGATAGACATATACACACATACACACAGACATACAGACATACAGACACACGTATAAGGCAGCATAACCTCCCACACCTTAGCCTCACCACCTTACCTGGCTAAGTCTTATCCTGAAAGGTGATTAATTACCCCTTAATGAGCCTTCACCTTTATTGAGATGACCCTCGCGTGGCACCTTTGACACACCTCACCTCTCTCTCTCTCTCTCTCTCTCTCTCTCTCTCTCTCTCTCTCTCTCTCTCTCTCTCTCTCTCTCTCTCTCTTTCTCTTTCTCTTTCTCTGTGTGTGTGTGTTATTAATGTACCCAATTAATTTTCTCATTCTTATTGTGGGTCTTTGTGTTAATGAGGCAATTTGTCTATTATTAGGGTTTGAAAGAAGACTATAGAAGGAAGGAAGAAAAGATGATGGCTGAAAGGTACACACACACACACACACACACACTCTGCTATCTGGTAATCTCACACACACACACACACACACACACACACACACACACACACACACACACACACACACACACACACACACACACGTACACACACCTCTTAGTAGTTATTCCCTCGACGAATTATCAATTATCTGTTATCAGTACAATTATCTATTTTCTCTGCTCGTATTACATGTGTGTGTGTGAGCAAAATATATCATGGACTAGGATGAGAGAGGGCAAGGTTAAGCGAGGCACAGAAGGGGAGAGAGAAGGGCAGAGAAGGGTACAGGGTTGTATTCTATCTTTGCCACACCCTCCTTCATCCCCAAAACGGCCCTTCCTCTCTCTCTCTCCTCTCTGCATCCTTCTCTCCTCCATCTCCTCCTCCTATCCCTCGTCTTTGTCCTCCTTCTTCCATTTCTTTGTTACCTCTTCTGGTTTCTATTCCTTTCTTTTCCTTTCTGTTGACCTGGTACCTACCTACCACACCTATCTTTGCTTTCTTCTTTGTTTATTTCTTCTTCTTTCCTCCTCCTCCTCCTCCTCTTCCTCCTCCTCTTCCTTCCTTCACAATTAGTCTTACATCCCTTCATCCTTCCGTTCCTCCTTGTTTGTCCTTTTTCTTATTTCCATTCCATCCTTACGTTTATAATTCCTTCTCTTCCTTCATCCTTCCATTCCTTATTCGTCTATTTTCCTTCACTTGACTATTGATCTTTCTCACCGTTTCTCCCATCCTTCGCCAAATATCTGCCCAGGCGTCATTGCACCTTCACCTTCCCTTCCCTTCGTAGGACATTAGGCAGACCAGACCAGACCAGGCCAGGCTGCGGAGGGAGGATCTGGTGTCAACAGAATGTGCGCCGCTAGACAGTGACAGATGGGAGTGTGTCTTAGTATCACTGCATCTTGAACGATCGAGTGTGCCGAGTAGGGCGTTATGCAGAGCGAAAGAGAGAGGGAGAGAAAGAGAGAGAGAGAGAGGGTGGGTTGAGGGGAGACGGAGAGAGAGTAGCAATCAGACTGTTTCATATTTCACCAGTAAAGTACATATAGGAATGATGACTCTTACTATTGAACTCTTTCACTATAAATACTGACACAAATGGGTGTAAAAGTGAATAAGTCTTGCGCCGCGACACCACTTGATTGGGCGTTCAAATTTACAACGGCGCACTATACCAAGTTTGAGAAGAATAATGACCGTGTAAAAAGGTGTATCAGCGAACGCGAGAATCTACGTTGCCGCCAAAATGTGAGAGACTGGAAGTAGCTAGCGAAGGACGAGTTTCTGGCGAAGATTGTATCACTTTTACTTACGACAATATTGAGTGTCGAGAAGAGGGCGAGTGTATTATAGTATCATTAAATATGTGTTGATGCCTTGATACTGACTTACCTGTTCTGGTGAGTAGAGTTGAAAGGGAGAGAGAAAATAAGTCTATTGATGCAGTGAAGTATACATATTGTTTATCGTGTCTGTCTCGTTGAAAAAAACAAAAGAAGAGTAAGAAGTGAAGGGATTGTTTGCATGTGTATTAGAGTCTTGCAAGTTAATAGTACGTAAAATAAACAAAACTAATAGGCACTACAAAAAAAACAAAATATATTAGAATTGAAACTAAGCTCAATTCACCTAGCGTTGATGAGGTCGTGTATCAAAGGATGTGGAAATGTGTAATCATCAACACAGGAACACATAGGAAAATTAAGGTGCATTGAGGTCGTTCATGAATAATAGAAAGTGGAAGGAGTCAAATCCCGTAGATCACACGTGTAGATAGAGACAAGTTGACAAATAGAACAAAGACCGTCTGGCAGTAATAGATGGTAGTTAAGAAATGCTTTGCCACACTTATCAATGACTGTATAATTATGAACATTTATCTCCCGCTCATTCAAGTCTTTAGAGATGAAGTAGATATTATGACTTTTAACACCTATGAATATATTAGTGTTACATTTATATCTTAATGTTGTTGTTTTTTTAATTTCGTTTTTTATTGTGTATCTTTTTTTCAGTCTGTGTGTGTGTGTGTGTGTGTGTGTGTGTGTGTGAGAGAGAGAGAGAGAGAGAGAGAGAGAGAGAGAGAGAGAGAGAGAGAGAGAGAGAGAGAGAGAGAGAGAGAGAGAGAGAGAGAGAGATACAAAAAAACCATAATGCTACAACACTTCTCCTTCCACTTTACGTACGTTTATGTATATTTTGCTTACCTGTCAATTTACATATTTGTCAATAAACGTCAGAATCAGCAGACCACGTAAACACACACCCACACACACACACACACACACACACACACACACACACACACACACACACACACACACACACACACACACACACACACACACGTCTTGGCACCTATGATAAGAGGTTTCAAGATAGTCATTAGAGCGTAAATTGCTGTCAGAACAAAGGGTGCAAAGCTTAGTCTTGAACCTCGATTACGGGTGATTACCGTCCAATCTTACCAAGCAGTGATTAGATGCCGATCAAGGGGGGGGGGTGTAGGTGAGAGAGAGAGAGAGAGAGAGAGAGAGAGAGAGAGAGAGAGAGAGAGAGAGAGAGAGAGAGAGAGAGAGAGAGAGAGAGAGAGAGATTAAATTGCTGATTGGATGTATAATTGTAGTTTCATTATACCAGTGTGTTGTTTTTTTTCTTCTTTTTTTTGTCTTGTTCTATATTTATTTGCTCTATTTTTTTTTTTTTTATGTGTGTGTGTGTGTGTGTGTGTGTGTGTGTGTGTGTGTGTGTGTGTGTGTGTGTGTGTGTGTGTGTGTGTGTGTGTGTGTGTGTTTGCATGGGAATCACCACCACCACCACCACCACCACCACGAAGCTTCACTGTGCTGTTTAAAGTCTCCTTGGTGTTAGTTAGCGTGATGCATTGGACTCGTAACTATAACTCCCTCTACTGTACTTATCCTTCCCTCCCTCGGCGTTCTACAGGTTGTTTGTGGGTGATAGGGATGATGGTTCCCTTCCTATGTATCTATTTTATTTTATTTCTATTGTTGTTGTAGTAGTAGTAGGGGTGGTAGTAGTAGTGGTGGTGGTGGTGGTGGTAGTAGTAGTAGTATATGTTATTGCTGTTCTTTGTGTTGTTATTTTGATCATCGTCGTTGTTGTTATTTTTTGCTCTTGTTCTTGTTCTTGTTCTTGTTCTTTATCTGACCATTACCATCATCATCATCATCATCATCATCACTGTTATTATTATCATTTTCATTTCATACACCTACACCATCCTATCCTTTACTTTCACCATACATACACAACACCTGCAACCACCATCACCACCACCATCACCACCACCATCACCATCACCACACCACTCCCATCCTCCCTACCACCACCACCACCACCACCACCACCACGCCTTCTCAATAGCTACTCCCTCCTTACCTCCCTCACTCACATTCCCTCACGAAGTAACCTCCCTCCCTTCCTCCCTCCCCTCTCTCCCTCCCTCCCTCCCTCCCTCCCTCCCTCCCTCCCTCCCTCCCTCCCTCCCTGCCCTCCCTCCCTCACATCCACTCACCTCTTCTCTCGTTCACCTGGCACGCATCTCATTATAAATTCATACCTGCAGCCCTTCTCTCGTCGCTACTGTCTTGCGTTGGTTGGGAGGGAGGGACAAAAAAAACACACCCTGGCGATCAGCTGTGGTCAGAAAGATTAAAAAGAGAGAAAAAAGAGCTTAATAAATATACGTGCATATATACTGATGTAGCGGTTACTGATAGGGTTATACTATACTATACCTACCTTCCTACCTGCCTATCTGCCTGCCTGCCTACCTGTCTACTTACTTACCTACCTACCTTCTTACTTACCTACTTACCTACTCCTGCATCCTCCTCTTCTTTTTTCTCTCCTTCTCTTTCTCATCATCATCATCCTCATCATTATCGTTTTCCTCCTCCTCCTCCTCCTCCTCCTCCTTTCCCTCCTCCTTCTCCTCCTCCTCCTCTTCCATCTCCTCTTCATCCTTAACCTGCTCCATGTTCTTGTTCTTCTTGTTCTTGTTATTGTTCTTTCTTCTTCTAGTCCTACTCCTCTTCCACCCCCTTCTCATTTTCTTGCATCTCCTCCTCCTCCTCCTCCTCCTCCTCCTCCTCCTCCTCCTCCTCCTCCTCCTCCTCCTCCTCCTCATTGCGTCGTCGAGCACCCCTTCGTCAGATCTCGAGATGTTTATGCCACGGTGAAATTGCTCCTCGGATAGACTCGTTGATATAATGGGTTGGTTATGGTAATTTTCCGAAGCCCCGAGAGATGCTCCCCAAGCAATTACAGGTGTCGGCCCAACATAGAGCCACGCCACGCCGGACACAGGGGCGAGGGGCGTGCAGGCGTGTGGTGGTGGCGTCGCCTCTGCAGCAGGGTAGGCGGGAGGCCGGGGTAGCGGGGCATGTTTAAACAAATAGTAAAGCTTTCCCTGTGTCAGATTGTAAACAAATTCGACTTTAACTGGAGAAGCTTCAGTGGGGCGCGAAAAATCCCGGATTGAGTGAAGCGAAGGTGAGGCTCTGCTGAATATTAATGAAGGGGAGATGGGAACAGAAGAGAGAGAGAGAGAGAGAGAGAGAGAGAGAGAGAGAGAGAGAGAGAGAGAGAGAGAGAGAGAGAGAGAGAGAGAGAGAGAGAGAGAGAGAGAGAGAACCCTGCCATTTTTAACACCTTGCTAACTAGTATGCAAAGTCTAAAAATTATCCTTGGCTTGAATATTATACCACAGGCGTCACTCACATACACACACACACACACACACACACACACACACACACACACACACACACACACACACACACACACACAGAAGAAAAAAAATAATAATAAAACTCGTGAGACTCCAAGTGGTTTGCATTTGCTGGTGTCTAGAGTCGCAGGATTTTAATATCAATTTAACGAATGTAAGAACGTGATTTGACTTCCCTTCTGCCTCTTATTTGCATTGTTCAGGTGATCCCAAAGGCGGAATGTGTTCTCAGTTTCTTTCTTCTTCTTTTTTTCTTTTTTCTTACAAGTAGGAGACTGAATGTAGGTATTTGCGCAAGAGTCAAGCATAGAGAGATGGATCACTGCATAATGTGTTGAAGAGGAATGGGTCAGTGTACAGTGCAGTTGGGATTGGTAAAGGTGACTGACTGACTCACTGAATGGATGGATGAAGAGAGAGGAAAGTGTAACCATTTGAAGGGATAGACAGATGAATCAGTTTAGACTAGAGGAAGGGAAGGTGAAGGGGGATGATCTAAATAACGGATTGGATGGATGGAGAGAGAGGATGGATGATTAAATGGAGAGGGAAGTGTAACCATCTGGAAGGATAAAGAGATGGATTAGTATAGAGGGAAGTGGAGTAGGATTAAGTAAGTAACGGAAGGGATAGGATAGGTGTCTTTACATAAGGTGGAGGGAAGGGTAGGTTAGTGTAATGTGGAGATAGATGGATTAATGTACATATAAAGAGATGGAGAGAGATGTGTCACTGTATATGTGTTTGATGATGAGTGACTAACAGGATGGAGTGGGATAGGTGATGGAAGCAGGGCAAGGAAGGGATAGGTAAAAACACCTTGATAGTGAAGGTGTTTCAAGCTTAAGGAAACTACACAAGATGAAGTTTGAGTTAGGTTAGGTTAGGTTTGGTTAGGTTAGGTTAGGTTAAGTTAGGTTAGGTTAGGTTAGGTTAGGTTTGGTTAGGTTTGGTTTGGTTAGGTTAGGTTAGGTTAGGTTTGGTTAGGTTAGGTTAGGTTTGGTTAGGTTAGGTTAGGTTAGGTTAAGTTAGAAGCTGAAGGTGAAGTTTAAGGTATAAAATGAAGGGAGCTTTGCCACGGTGCCTACCTCCGTGTCGATATTATTTTATGCTTATGGGTGGTAAAGAAAAATTAATTATGTATAATTAATCTCCTCAGGTTCACCAAAATATTCTTTAATCAATTACATCTCAAAAATGATTCACAGATTTTCGAGTATACAGCAAAAAGGACACATTCATTATTTTTCCCTCTATTTCCAGTTTGGACCAACCTAACACTAATAATAGAAACAGATGCATGAATTTACAAACCCACTTTATTATTAACCAAAACAACGGAGACAAACTAAGAGCGAGGAGCCTTTAAACTACCATAACCATAGCAGGTGTAAGGGGGTAGAGGTCCTTTCAGCTAGTCAGTCAGTCCTCAGAGTCCAGTCAGGTGGTGGTGGTGGTGGTGGTGGTGGTGGTGGTAGCAGCAGGAGTAAGAAAGATCTCACCACCAAAACAGAGATCCAACTTCTAACCTCGCCAGCCTCTCAAGCACGCGAGACTCCACACCACCACCGCATCGGCCGGCAGCTGGTGATTTTTTCATTGATGTAAAAGGAGATGACCAAAGGCAAAGGCAAAAGGAAAATGTGTGAGATAAAGAAGAGGACGTTAGGAAGAAGAAGAAGAAGGAGAGAAAAAAGAATAGAATAATGCGTACAGACTCCCTCCGTCCCACCCAAAGGAGTAGAAAGTTGAAAGACAATAAATAAGGAGATAGAGATGTCCTGATATGTGATTATACTTTATTATTTTTATTTATATTTATTTATTTATTTATTATTTTTTTGAGATAGCAAGCTGCAGGGAGACATAGAGGAAGAAGAGGAGGAGGAGAAGGAGGAGGAGGAGGAGGAGGAGGAACGAAGAACTAAGATTGGAATGAGTGGACTATTTCGTGTGATGAGACAATGGGTTTCATGTGATAATGATGATGATGATGATGATGATGATGGTGATGATAATGAAGTTACTCATACAAGTCATGAGTTAATGGCGTCTTGTTATTGCAGAGGATAAGAAGGTGTGTGTGTGAGAGAGAGAGAGAGAGAGAGAGAGAGAGAGAGAGAGAGAGAGAGAGAGAGAGAGAGAGAGAGAGAGAGAGAGAGAGAGAGAGAGAGAGAGAGAGAGAGAAAAAAAAAGAGAGAAAAAAAAACTATTCCCATAAAATAACAGATGCGTCCATACCCCAATCACCTTCCCTCCCTTTAAGTCATAATCACTCATCATCATTCACTTTAATAATTCTGAAAGGAAACCAAATGGAAAAAAAAAAGAGTGAGAGAGAAAAAAAAATAATACTTAATATGGAATCAGAAATGTGAATCAATAATAATAATAAAAAAAAAAATAAAACAAGTCCAAAAAGATTACAAATTAATTTACCTAACCTAACTTAACCTAACCTAGCTAGGTTAGGTTAGGTTAGGTTAGGTTAGGTTAGGTTAGGCTGGTTGGTTAACGTCGACTAAACTTGCTTCCTTCCTTGCTTTGCTTCCTCGCCTGTCTAACTACTTTCAAAACTCCGCGTGTTGCATACGAAACAGGTGGCAGATAACAGGAGTCAGTGAGGTCCTCCATTAAAGATACACACAAAGAACGATACCTTATGTTTGCACGGAAGGTAAGCACGAGGAGAGGCAAGGGGGGGCAGGAAAGAATAAATAGAGAAAGAATAAGAAAGAGAGAGAAGAAAGAAGAGAAAGAATCAGGTGGAATGGGAGAGTATACCATGAACTACTACTCAAAGATGAAGTGTGTGTGTGTGTGTGTGTGTGTGTGTGTGTGTGTGTGTGTGTGTGTGTTGGGAATGCTCCTGGTATGTCGGGTCCTGGTCAGCCTTTCCTGTTGGGTGAGTGAGTGATGGTGTTTCCTGACAATGGAAGCGGCAAGGGATGGAGCCGTCCTTAGTAATATATATAGCATGCAAATTTTTGATCATGTTTGGCAGGTGAAGTGGGTTTGTGGGTGGGTTGTTGGGTGGGTGGGTGGGTGTATGTGTGTGTTCATGGGCGGGGCGCTGCTATTAAGGAATGAGTGTGTGTATAGAGGAAGTAGTAGCTGAACGAGGAGGAGTAGAAGGTAGGGAAAGAAAAGAAAAAAATGAAATTGAAAAAAAATGAAAAGAAATAGAAAAAAAATAGCTCGAAAAAAAGGAATTGGAGACAAAATACAAACGAAAAATCAAAACTAGGACAAGGATTAAAAAAAAAAAGACTGCCACGTGGTAGGAGAGAAAAGAGGAAAGGAAGGAGGGAGGAGAGAGAGAGAGAGAGAGAGAGAGAGAGAGAGAGAGAGAGAGAGAGAGAGAGAGAGAGAGAGAGAGAGAGAGAGAGAGAAGGGATAGGAGGGAGGGTTAGTTAGAGGAATGGTTCTAATCAGAGGATCAGTATTGCCTGTTATGGTACTTTGGGGTCTTCAAAGGAGAAGGAGACCATTTCTTTTTCAATAACCACACACAGAGAGGAGGTAGGCAGGCAAGCACCCCCAACCTACTGACCCACCCATTCTTACCTCCCTCCCTCCTTCCCTCCCTCCCTCAATGGCCTCACCTTGCCCTGCCTTGCCCTGCCTTGCCCTGCCTTGCCCAGCCTCCTCGCTACTTAAAG
>JAPQNM010000004.1:4863713-4872587 GCA_029783475.1 Metacarcinus magister | reverse complement strand
CCTCGTCTCTCTCAACTCTTCTCTGCTCTCTCTCTCTCCTCTTATCTCCTTGGCCCTCTCTTCCCTCTGTGGTGGTGGTTAGTTAATGTACCCAATTAATTTTTCCTCCTGTTCCTCATTTCTTATTATGGGGCTTTGTGTTCATGAGGCAATTTGTCTCTTATTAGGGGTTTGAAAGAAAGACTATACGACTGTAAGGAGAAAAAGGATGGCTGAAAGGTACACACACACCAACACACACGCTGCTCATCGTGTTGTTGTAATCTCACACACACACACCCACACACACAACCCACACACACCATACACACACCAACACACACACACACAAACACACACACACACACACACACAACACACATCTCAACACACACCCCACCCCACACACACACACACACTCACACACACCGTTTCTTAGTTATTCTCCCGCCTCGACGATTTCTCAATTATCTGTTTATCAGTACACTTATCTAAATCTATTTTTCTGTCTCTCTTTCTACTGCATGGGATATTACATATGATTTGTGTGTTGAGCAAAAATATATCATGGATAGGAGATGAGAGCGGGCAGGTTACGCGAGGCACAGAAGAGGGAGAGAGAGGGCAGCGAAAGGTACAGGGTTGTATTCTAATCTTTGCCGACACCCTCCTTCATCCCCAAAAACGGGCCCTTCCTCTCTCTCTCTCTCTCTGCATCCCTTCTCCTCCTCCTCTCCTCCTCCTATCCCTCGTCTTTGTCCTCCTTCTTTCTTCCTTTCTTTGTTCCCTTCTTCTGGTTTCTATTCTATTCCTTCTTTTCCTTTCTGTGACCTGGTACCTACTACCACACCTATCTTTTGCTTTTATCTTCTTTGTTTATTTCTTCTCCTTTCCTCCTCCCCTCCCCTCTTCCTCCTCCGTCTTCCTTGCCTTCACATTAGTCTTACCTCCCTTCACCTTGTCCGTTTCCTCCTTTTTGTCCTTTTTTTTTTTTTTTTGGGTTTTTTTGTTTTTATTTCATTTCCATTCCCATCTTACTTATTATAATTCCTTCTCTTCCCTTCTTCTCTTCCATTCCTTCTTCCGTCCTAGTTTCCTTTCACGTGACGATTGCTCTTTCTCACCTTTCTCCCATCCTTCGCCAAATATCCTGCCCGCGTCATTGCACCTTCCACCTCGCGACCTTCCCCTTCCTTCGTAGGACATTATGCCCAGACCGAACCAGACCAGCCAGGCTGCGGAGGGAGGATTCGTTTTCACATAATGTGCGCCGCTATAGCAGGCCCAGTATGGGAGTGTGGTCTTAGTATCACTGCATCTTGAACGCGCGATTGTGTCCGAGTAGGCGTTTATTCAGAGCGAAAGAAGGAGAGAAACAGAGAGAGAGAAGGATTGGGTTGATGGGATACGGAGAGAGAATAGCCTATCCATCAACTTTTTCAGTCATAATCACCAGTAAGTACATATAGGGAATGATGACGTCTTATCTATTGACTCTTTCACTATAAATACTGCACAAATGTGTGTAAAGTGAATAAGTCTTGCGCCGCGACACCACTGTGATTGGGCGTTCAAATTTACAACGGCGCACTATACCCTTTGATGAGATAATGACCGTGTAACAAGGTTGTATCATCGAACGCGAGAATCTACTTTGCCGCCCAAAAATGTGAGAGACTGGAAGCAGCTAGCGAAGGACGATTTCTGGCGAAGATTGTCACCCTTCACTTTTACTTCCGCCCATCTTGAGTGTTCGATAATATTTCCAGAGTGTATGATAGTATAATTAAATAGTGTTTATTAGCCTGGATACTGACTTTACCTCTCTGGTGAGAGATAGTTTGAAGTCGACGAAAATTAAATGCGAATTGATCGCAGTGAGTTCTAACATATGTGTAACTCATTCGGGTCCCTGCTCTCGGGTGCCCACAAAACCACAAAGAAGAGGAAGAAGGGAACCGGATGGTTGGCCATGTGTATTAGAGTCCTTGCAAGTTAATAGACGGTAACATAAAAAACTAATAGGCCCTACAAACAAACAAATAATAGAATGAACCTAAGCTCAATTCACCTGGCGGTGATGAGGTCGTGGTCATCCAGGATGTGGAAATGTGGTAATCATCAACACAGAACACATACAGGAAAATAAGGTGCATTGAGGTCGTTTCATGAATAATAGAAAGTGGTACGGAAGTTCAAATCCGCTAGATCAACACGCGTAGAAGAGACCCTGTGACAAATAGAACAAAGACCGTCTGGCAGGTAATAGATATGTAGTTAATAAAGTTCCTTTTCCACAGGTCGCCACACTATCAATGCTGGTAGGAATGTATGAATTTCTCTCCCCCCTTCAAGTCTTTAGATTGAATAGATTTATGGACTTTTACACCTATAATATTTATGTTTAAATTTTAGCTCTTAAATGTTTGGTTGTTTTTTTGAAATTTCGTTTTTTTAATTGTGTATCTTTTTTTCAGTCTTGTTCTTTGTGCGATGTGTGTACGTTTGTGCTGCTTGTGGGAGAGAGAAGAGAGAGAGAGAGAGGAGAGAGAGAGAGAGAGAACGAGAGACGAGAGAGAGAGACGAGAGATCAGTCAGAGAGAAGATGATGCGAGCGAGACGCGGAGATTCACAAACAACCAAACCCTAATGCTACCACCCTTTCCCTTCCACTTTACTTACGTTTAATGTATATTTTGCTACCCTTCGTCATTTAACATATTGTTCAATAACGGTCAGAATCCCAGTACCACGTAAAGAACACACACCCCACAACACCACACACCACCAACACACACACACACAGCACACACCACACACCCACACACACACCACACACACACACACCAACGCTATGGCACCTATTATAAGAGGTTCAGATAGTCCATTTAGAGGCGTAAATTGCTGTCAGTAACAAAGGGTCAAAAGCCTTAGCTTGAAACCTCGATTACGGTGATTACCGATCCCCCCCCCAAACACATCCCCCCTTTCCTTCTCCACCACGCAAGTCTTGATTATCGATGCCCGATCAATGGGGGGGGGGTGTAAAGGTTTTGAAGAGAGCGAGAATAGGAGAGAGAGAGAAGCAGAGATAGAGATAGAGAGATGATAGGGAGAGAGGACGAGAAGAGAGAGTAAGCAGATAGTAGAGAGCATTCTAAACTTGCGCTGATTGGAATGTATAATTGTATGTTCATTTACCAGTGTTGCTTGTTGTTTATTTTTTTTTTTTTTTTCTTCTTCCCCTTTTGTTCTTTCATTAGTTTTTGTTTCTGTATTATTAATTATTTTTCTTCTTTTTTTTGGCTTGTTTCTATATTTCTTTGCTCTATTTTTTTTTTTTTGTTTCATGTGTGTGTGTGTGTGTTGGGGCTGTGTTTTTGTGTGTGTGTGGGGATGTGTGGTGTGTTTTTTGCATGGATCACCAACACCACCACCACCACCACCACGAAGCTTCACTGTCTTGTTTAAAGTCTCCCTTGGGGTGTTAGCTTAGCGTACTGCATTGGACCGTAACGATATCTCCCCCTCTACTGTACTAAATTCCCTTCCTCCTTCGGCGATTCACAGGATCTGTTTGTGGTGATAGGGATGAAGTGGTTTCCCTTCCTATTATCTATTTGATTTTAGTTTTTATGTTGTTGTATTAGTAAGTAGTATGGTGGTGTGGTGGTGGTAGTATGTAGTTAGTATAGTAGTAGTAAATTGTGTTATTGCTGTTCTTTGTGTTTTATTTTGATCATCGTCGTTGTTGTACTTTTTTACTATTGTTTCTTTTTCTTGTTCTTCTTATCTATACCACTCACCATCACCATCTCATTCTGCGCTTCTCTCATCCACTCCTCACATGTTATTAAGTATCATTTAATTTCATCATCCGGGCTCCGGAGCGGACGTGCGGGCCTTGCCGGCGAACGCACTCCCTAAGAATCCTTATCCTTCATCCAAAACCATACATACACAACACCTCAAACACCACAACCACCACATCACCACCACCATCACCACCCCACTCCCATCCTCCCTAAACACACCCACCAACACCACCACCAACCAACCAAAACGCCCCTTTCTCAGCGCTACTCCCTCCTACCTCCCTCACCCACCTGCCCTCACGAATTAACCTCCTCCCTTCCTCCCTCCCCTCTCTCGCCTCCCTCCCTCCCGACCCCTCCCTCCCTCCCTCCCCCTCCCTCCCTCCCCCCTCCCTCCCTTGCCCTCCCCCTCCCTCACATCCACTTCACCTCTTCTCCTCGTTTCACCTGGCACTAACGCAATCTCAGTATAAATTCTACCTGCAGCCCTCTCTGTCGCTACTGTCTTGCGTTTGGTTAGGAGGGAGACAAAAAAACACACCCTGGCGATCAGCTGCGTGGTCCACGGAAATATTAAAAATAGATAAAAAAGAGCTTAACTAAATATACGTTCATATATACTGATGAGCGGTTACGATGGGTTATACTATACTATACCTACCTTCCTACCGACCGTGCCTATCCTGCCGGCCCCCTGCCTACCTGTCTACTTACATTTACCTACCTACCTTCTTATTACTACTTACCTACTTACCTGCATCCCTCTCTGTTTTTTCTCTCCTTCTCTTTCTCATATCATCACCTCCCCATACATTATCGTTTTTCCTCCTCCGCCTCCTCTCCTCCTCCTTTCCCTCCCCTTCTCCTCCTCCTCCGCTTTCCATCCTCCTCTTCATCCTTAACCTTCTCCATGTTCTTGTTCCTTCTGGGATCTCGTTATTGTTCGTATCTTCTCTATTCCTACTCCCTCCTTCCACCCCCTTCACTCATTTTCTTGCTCTCTTCTATCCCTCCTCCTCCTCCCTCCTCCTCCTCCCTCCTCCTCCTCTGTCCTCCTCCTCCTCCTCTCCTCCTCCTCATTGCGTCGCGAGCACCCCGTCGTCAGATTCTCGAGATGTTTATTGCCACGGTGAAATTGCTTCCTCGGATATACATCCGTGTATAATTTTTGGTTATTGTAATTTTCCGAAGCCCCGGGAGATGCTGCTTCCCCAAGCAATTACGGTTCGGCCAACATAGGAGCACACTCCCGCCGACACAGGTGCGAGGGTTGCGGTCAGGGCGTGGGTGGTGGCGTCGCTGCCTCTGCAGAGCAGGGTAGGCGGGAGGACCGGTGTAGCGGTGTCATTATTTAAACCAAATAGTAAAGCGTGTCCCTGTGTCAATTGTAACAAATTCGACGGTTAACTGGAGACAATCTTCAGTGGGCGCGAAAAAAATCCCGATTGAGTGAAGCTCAGTTAGTCTCTGCGTCGACTATTATGGGGGAGATGGGCCAGAAGAGAGAGAGAGAGAGAGAGAGAGAGAGAGAGAGAGAGAGAGAGAGAAGAGAGAGTCGTAGGAGAGGAGAGAGAGTAGCGTAGACGAAGAGAAGGGAGATAACCCCCTGTCACCTGCTTGCCTTTTGTAAAAGAAACAACAAAGCAAAGAGAAACATCCTTGCTCAATCTAGTATCAAGTCTAAAATATCCTTGGCTTACTATTATACCACATTCGTCACTCACACACACACATCACACCACATCACAGCACACACCACACACACACACACACACACCACACAGAAAAAAAAAAATAATAATAAAACTCGTGGAGACTCCAAAATGGTTTGCATTTGTGCTGTGTCTAGGTCGAGATTTTAATATCAATTTTAACGATTAAGACCGTTATTTGACTTCCCTTCTGGCCTCTTATTTGCATTGTTCAGGTATCCCAAGGCGAATGTGTTCCAGTTTTTCTTTCTTCTTTCTTTCGTCTTTTTTTCTTTTTTCTTACAATAGGGAGACTGAATGTAGGTATTTGCGCAAAGTCAAGCATTAGAGAGATGTATCCTGCATAATGTGTTGTTGAGGGAATGGGTCGTTTACATGCGTTGGGATTTGGTAAATGTGACTGACTGACTCACGAATGGATGGATTAGAGAGAGGAAATGTAGCCATTGAAGGGTAGACAGATTAATCGTTTAGGACTATATGAGGGAAGGTGTTAAGGTGGATACTAAAGTAAGGGAGTTGTGAGATGGAGAAGAGGATGGATGATTAAATGGAGAGGGAAGTGGTAACATCTGGAAGGATAAGAATGGATTATTATAGAGTGGAAGTGGAAGTTGATTTAGTCAGTAACGGAAGGGATAGTGATAGGTGTCTTGTACATAAGGTGAGGGAAGGGTAGGTTAGTGTACTGTTGTAGTATATGATGGATTAATGTCACGATAAAGAGATGGAGAGCTATGTGTCACTGTATCGTGTTTGATGATGAGTGATACAGCCTGGAGTGGGTAGGTGATGTAAAGCATGGCAAGGAAGGATAGGTAAAAAGACCTTGCTAGTGAAGGTGTTTCAAGCGCTTACGGAAACTACACACACTGAAGGTGCCGTTTGCGTTCAGGTTCGGTTAGGTTAGGTTAGGTTTGGTTAGTTCAGTTAGGTTAGGTTAGTTAGCTTAGGTTCGTTTAGCTTCGGCTGGTTAGGTTAGGTTAAGTTATGTTTGGTTCGGTTTGGTTAGACTTTGGTGTAGGTTACGTTAGGTTAAGTTAAGTTAGAAGCTGAGGTGAGTTTAAGGTATTAAATGAGGGAGCTTTGCACACGTGTGCCTACCTCCGCGTGCGATATTATTTTGTGCTTTGGGTGGTAACGAAAACTCTATTAGGTGCAATTTAACTATCTCTCAGTTCACCAAAATATGCTTTTATCATTACGTGCACATGATTCACAATTTTTCAGTAGATACAGCACAAAGGACACAATTCCTTATTTTTCCCTCTAGTTTTTCCCAGTTTGGTACCACCGAACACTAATATAGACCGATGCATGAATTTACAACCCTCTTCATATTAACCAAAACACAACGGAGACAAACTAAGAGCGAGGAGCCTTAAACTATACCATAAAACCAGAGCAGGTGTAAGTGGTGTAGCGTCCTTTCAGCTCGTCAGTCAGTCCACTGCAGGAGTCCAGTCGGTGGTGTGGTGGTGGTGTGGTGTGTGGTGGTAGCAGCAGGAGTGAGGAAGATCTCACCACAAAAAGCGAAAAACCAAACCGAGCTCCACTTCTAACCTCGCCAGCCTCTCAAGCCGCGAGTGACCCCACACACCACCGCATCGGCCGGCAGCTGTGTGATTTTTTCATTGATGTAAAAGGAGATGACCAGGCAAAGCAAAACGAGAATTGTGTGACATAAAGAAGAGACGTTAGGAGTAAGAGGAGAAGGAGAGAGAGATAATAGACTATGCGTACAGACTCCCTCCGTCCCACCCTAAAGGGTAGAAGTTGAAAGACAATAAATAAGGAGATAGAGAGTGGTCTGATATGGGTGATTATACTCTTACTTTATTTTTATTTCTCTTTTGTATTTATTTATTATTTTTGTTGAGATAGCAAGCTGCAGGGAGACATAGGAAGACGAAGAGGAGGATGAGAAGGAGGAGGAGGAGGAGGAGGAACGAAGAACTATAGATGGAATGATGGACTATTTCGTGTGATGAGACAATGGTTTCATGTGATATGATGATGATGATGATGATGATGATGAGTGATGATAATGAATTACTCATACAAGTCTTGAGTTAATGGCGTCTTGTTATTGCAGAGGATAAGAAGATGTGTGTTGAGAGAGAGAAGGAGAGAGATGACGAGAGATGAGATAGAGAGAGGAGAGAGAGAGAGAGAGAGAGAGAGAGATAGAGAGCGAGAGAAGAGAGACGAGAGAGAGAGAGAGAAAAAACTTTTCCCCATAATACAGATGCGTCCATACCCCAATCACCTTCCCTCCCTTAGTCATAATCACTCATCATCATTCACTTTAATAATTCTGAAAGGAACCAAATAGAAAAAAAAGAGTGAGAGAAAAAAAATATACTTAATATGGAACTCAGAATGTGAATCAATATATATATAATGCTAATAATATAAACAAGTCCAAAAAGATTACAAATTAATTTACCTAACCTAACCTAACCTAACATAGCTAAGTTAGGTTAGGTTAGGTTAGGTTAGGTTAGGTTAGGTTAGGCTGGTTGGTAACGTCGACTAAACTTGCTTCCTTCCTTGCTTTGCTCCCTCGCCTGTCTAACTACTTTCAAAACTCCGCGTGTTGCTACGAAACAGGTGGCAGATTAACAGGAGTCAGTGAGGTCCTCCATTAAAGATACACACAAAGAACGATACCTTATGTTTGCACGGAAGGTAAGCACGAGGAGAGACAAGGGGGAGGAGGAGGGGCAGGAAAGAATAAATAGAGAAGAATAAGAAAGAGAGAGAAGAAAGAAGAGAAAGAATCAGATGGGAATGGAGAGTATACCATGAACTACTACTCAAAGATGAGTGTGTGTGTGTGTGTTGTGTGTGTGTGTGTGTTTGTGTGTGTGTGTGTGTTGGGATGCTCCTGGTATGTCGGTCCTGGTCAGCCTTTCCTGTGGGTGAGTGATGATGGTGTTTCCTGACATGGAAGCGGCAAGGATGGAGCCGTCCTTAGTAATATATATAGCTTGCAAATTTTTGATCTGTTTGGCAGTGAAGTGGGTGTGGGTGGTTTGTGGGTGGGTGGGTGTGTATGTGTGTGTTCATGGGCGGGGCGCTGCTATTAAGGAATGAGTGTGTGTATAGGAAGTAGTAGCTGAACCGAGGAGGAGTAGAAGGTAGGAAGAAAAGAAAAAAATGAAATTGAAAAAAATGAAAGAAATAGAAAAAAATAGCTCGAAAAAACAAAGGAATTGGAGACAAAATACAACGAAAAATCAAAACTAGGACAAGGATTAAAAAAAAAGACTGCCACGTGGTAGGAGAGAAAAGAGGAAAGGAGGAGGCGGAGAGAGAGAGAGAGAGCAGAGAGAGAGAGAGAGAGAGAGAGAGAGAGAGAGATG
>JAPQNM010000004.1:4843713-4856213 GCA_029783475.1 Metacarcinus magister | reverse complement strand
ATGGAACCCAGACTGAAGTAGATGACGCCTGCAGAACCTGCCTCTGCCAGCCACGATTCAAGGTCCTGCAAGTAATGTGAAATATTGTAGATGGAACAGAGGAGCTGAAAGTTATTTACTGTTAAAAATAATTTGCCAAGTATTTCCTGATAAATTTGAATGACACTATCTCATAATACCTGAGGCAGGGGCTTTGAGGGGCGGCAGTGCATGGCGCCCACCTCCACCTGTGAAGGCAACAGGGGCACCGTAGTAGTAATGCTGAAGTGAGTGTTCATCAGCATCAGACTCTGGTTCTTCTCGATCTCTAGCAGTGGCGGTAGGTCCGGAAACTGGGCTGAGATCTAAGGAATTGTTTAAATAATATGTTAGTATACAAATGAAGCACGTGAATAACGAACCAGTCTAACCTACCAACTGTATTGGATTGAACATGAGTATGTTGGGTGGCTCAACAGACCCAGATATAGACTAATGGCTACTTCACATTGAAAGTATACTAACCTCTTTCTGAATAGGAGCAACAGCCCACGTCCTCCAATAGAAGGATATCCAGAAATGATTGAATGTGTTTTCGAACCGATACCACAAAGACATAGGTAAGCGGTAAATGAAGAATAGGCTAGGGGCGTAGGACGGGCTGAGGAAGTTTCCCAAGACGGCACTCTGGCGGTGGTCGATTCCGATTGTGGCGACAGTGATAAAGGGGACCTCGTGCGCGAACGGATAAGCAATCTGGGGAGAAGACGGTGGTGGTTGGTGAGGTTGTGTTGTTTTCCTCATGGAGAGAGTTTTATGGCATCTGGTATGTGAGAGCTGATAAAATGATTGGAGAAGGTTATCCTGCAGTGGACTCAATGGGGATGCTGATGATAATAATGATGTGAGGGCTGACACCTACTTACCTCGTTGAACAACTGGCTGACAATAATGAGGTCAAATTCTTTCCTTTTCTCATAAAGCTGCTTGATTGACGGTATTTTGTACAGGTCCCGTGCCATGGCTGGTAGATAATCCTTGAACCTTGATAAGCCACCGGTCTGTTCACCCCTGGCGCTAAACATATTAAAGCCAGATTCATTCATATGCGGCAACCCATGATGGACTTCGATGATGTTTGGATTAGTGGAGCTTTTTGGGTGGTTGGTGATCATAACAACCTATAAATGGAAAAAAAGTTACATGAGTAAGAAAGGTCGAGGTGTTAGTAGTAATGCATTACTTCATTGCAACAAAATACTTAGTTCCCACCTTGTGTCCGCGGTCAACCAAAGCCTCGGACAAGGCCATGAAGATATTCTTGTGACTCCTAGAAGAGGCAGGAAGGAGCATCAGGAACTTGTAGGATTTTTCAAGGGGCGGTAGTGTTCCCTCGGCGCCTCCCACTAAGGCTGTCACTAGTGCACACAGTGTTAACACCTTCATCTGTGAATGAGGAACTTTGTTTTGAGAATAGTTGTCTAAAGTTGTAGGTAGTATCATCCACCCCACTTGCTCGATACTTGTGTTTGTGACTTTGCCTCGAACATGGTCGCACACATGTTCCGAACACCAGTGTCCGGGATCATGTTGGAAACAATGCTGGAGTCATGTTGGTAGCACTGGTGTGGACGAGGCTACGAGCTGCGGACATGAATCTAACAAACCAGACAAGCAACTACAGAGATACTGAGTGGACGAAGGAGCAGACATTGATGCTGATAAACCACTCTCAATCACATTCTGTGTTATGGTATCCCACAGATCCCAACTACAAGAACAGATTGAAAAAGGTAGACACTTCATCTGAATAGTGGCTCACACAAATATGGACAACCTCAGAATCACACTTCTGTTTCCAGCATTATTGCCCGAAACAATGTCTTAGTATTGTCTGTGACATTTTATTAGTTTTATTCATTTTTATTATATATATATATATTAATACTATGGTGCCGGTAGTCTTGTTGGAGGCTTGGATGGTCGGCCTACGCCCGTTATAGTAGCGCAGACTAGATTCCCTTTTATATTGCTCGCCATGAGTGATGCAATCCTCTAATAGTCACAAGGCAAACAGTACAGCAAGTAATATTATCACATCATGTAACAACATGATTCCGTACAAGCTAGCAGGTGTAATCACTCACTCACTCACCTCTGACGTTCTCCAAGGATGTGGACGAACACTGTTGACAACACGGAATCTTTTGTTTATACGTACGCACGTACATATATCTTGTAAAATCTAGTGAGTTAAGTTTGTTGCCATATACCTTCTTTTAAGGCCTCTTCTATTTGCGTGAATCCGTTTCAGATTACTGAATCTGGGCTTGGCCGTTCTGGTGGTGGTGGTATTGGTGGTGGTGGTATTGGTGGTGGTCAGCCGTCACTCATACAATCGCTTTTGATAACATCTGAGGCTCGTCTCTGCACCTTGTTAGCGGCGTGTGGCGAGAGAGAGAGAGAGAGAGAGAGAGAGAGAGAGAGAGAGAGAGAGAGAGAGAGAGAGAGAGAGAGAGAGAGAGAGAGAAAGAGAAAGAGAAAGAGAGAGAGAGAGAGAGAGAGGTAATTGTTTGTAGACTCGTCCTTATATTGCTCTTGAAATTTTATTAATGGCTTTAAATAAAATTAAAAAATAGCATTCATCATATTCGTCTTTTTTATTTTTGACAAGCTGAGTGTATATGACTTTTCTTATCTACTATTTTTTTTTTTCTCTCTCTCTCTCTCTCTCTCTCTCTCTCTCCTTGGGTTGCATGGAGGCGAAGAGATAATTAGCATAGCTCACTTAGCCTTCGAGACACTCTAATTGCCCTTCTCCTCCTCCTGCTGCTGCTGCTGTTGTTGCTGCTGCTGTTCCTCCTCCTCCTCCTCCTCCTCTTCCTCCTCCTCCTCCTCCTCCTCCTCCTCCTCCTCCTCCTCCTCCTCCTCCTCCTCCTCCTCTCTCTCTCTCTCTCTCTCTCTCTCTCTCTCTCTCTCTCTCTCTCTCTCTCTCTCTCTCTCTCTCTCTCTCTCTCTCTCTCTCTCTCTCTCTCTCTCTCTCTCTCTCATAAATAATCTCCATTGTTTGTATTCTGTCTTTTCTCTCCTTTCTTCCTTATTCCTGTGTTTTATTTGTTTATCTCTATTATACTTCATCATTTTCCTCTCTTTATACCCTTTTTTATCCACATTCTTCTCTTACTCTTCTCTCCATTGTCTTCCTACCCTCCCCCCTTTCTTCCCTCTCATTCTTTCTTCCTTCCCCTCCCTCTCCTCCTCCCTCTACCCCTCTTCCTTCCTTCCTTCCTTTCTTTCTTCCTCTCCTTCTCTTTTTCCCACTATTACCTTCCTTCCTTCCTTCCTTCCTTCCTTCCTTCCTTCCTTCTTTCCTTCCTTCCATCCTTAGCCTCTCTTCTTCCCTCTACTCCCTCCCTTTCCTTCCTTCCTTTCTTCCTCCCTCTCTCTCTCTCTCTCTTTTTCTCCCTCCCTCCTACCTCTATCCTTCCTCCTCCTCCCTCTATCCTTCCTTACCTCCCTCCCTTTTTCATCATTCCCTCCCTCTTCCCTCCTCCCAAATCCCCGTTCCTTCCCGTTACCCTTGAGTGCTCAACCAAGGGGAAGGGAGGGGAAGGGGGGGAGGTGGAGGGAAGGGGGGGCGGGGGTCACGGTCGAGGGGGGGCGGGTCACGTGACAACAGGATCCAGTCACCGATTCGTGGATGGTAATGTAATTGTGTGTGTGTGTGTGTGTGTGTGTGTGTGTGTGTGTGTGTGTGTGTGTGTGTGTGTGTGTGTGTGTGTGTGTGTGTGTGATATGGTGATTTATATTCTCTCTTTCTTCTTTTTTCTTTTCCTTCTTTCTTTATCTATATATTTGTCTTTTTATCTTGTTTTGTTATCCTTTCCTTCTTCTTCTTTTTCTTCTTCTTCTTCTTCTTCTTCTTCTTCTTCTTCTTCTTCTTTTTCTTCTTCTATTACGTAGTTGTTGGCAAGAAGAGTCATAAGCATATCACAAAGAAAGGAGGAGGAGGAGGAGAGGAGAAGGAGGAGGAGGAGGAGGAACACATAGGAAGAACAAACAACAACAGGCCTGCTGGCCCTTACGAGGCTGTTTGTGAGACTACACTATCTAGTCTAGAGTGAAGGATACAGGATAGTAAGGGTGAAGGCTTCTCTCCCCAGCCATGGCTGGCAGGGAAAGGAAGGCCAACCAAGACCAGACTGTCACTACCACTACTGCTACCACTACTTCCTGGCAAGCGATGTCAGGCCACTAGCGACGTCTTTTGAATCGACATTTCGTAAGTTAGGTACATCAGAATGAACTTACTCAAAGTTTGCTACGTTAACGGATAGTATTTTAGTTGTGGATTTGCTTCTAAATATTTGTCAAGTCTATTTTTGAACGTAGTAATTGTTTTACTGTCGACGATATTGGCGGGCAGGGAGTTCCAAACGTTAACGATCCGATTGAAAAAGAAGTGCTTGGCTTCGTTTGATGTGAATCTTTTACCAGTAATCTTAAAAGAATGACGTCTTCTTGTTATATTTGATCGATCAAAAGTAATGTAATCTTCTGTATTGATATTATCGAATCCTTTGATTATCTTGAACATTTCAATTAAATCCCCTCGCATCCTTCGTTTTTCTAGGCTGAATAAGTTTAGTTCTTTAAGTCTTTCTTCATAAGGAGGAGGAAGAGGAGGAGGAGGAAGAGGAGGAGGAGGAGGAGGAGGAGGAGGAGGAGGAGGAGGAGGAGGAGGAGGAGGAGGAGGAGGAGGAGGAAGAAGAGGAAGGATAAAAGAAAACGGAATCACGTCCCGATACGAATAATGAACACGAATAGCACGGTAATGTTCTCTCTCTCTCTCTCTCTCTCTCTCTCTCTCTCTCTCTCTCTCTCTCTCTCTCTCTCTCTCTCTCTCTCTCTCTCTCTCTCTCTCTTTCTCTCTGTTTTTTTCACATTATTCCTTATTATTTCTGTTTGTTTTCATCGTTTATTATTATTATTATTATTATTTTATTTGTTTATTTATTTTATTCTCTATTTTTTTTACATATTTCTTTATTTTTTTTTATTGTTACTCTCGTATAACCTTGAATTTTTTTTTTTTTAACTGGTAATACGTACGCTCTTTCCTGCATTGACAACAAAACCAAAACAAAAACCAAAAATAACATTACTCTTATCAAACTCATAACGACCTTTCTACTAGTAGCCTCGACTCCAATAAGACATAATTATAGATAACTGGAAGGCACTATATAAAGCCACGATATATGGGGAAGGAACATTTACCTTCTGGCGATGTTTCTAACGTGGAAGACCGGCAGCTGTGTCAGTGTGGTTGTCTGTGGAAGGAATAGAGAGTGAGTGAATGGCAAGAGACCCTGACAGCTGAGGCAGAAGAGAAAGTAATGGAAAGAAACAGACAGGAAGGAAATGGAAAGGAAAGATATGTGATGGAGTAGACTAGAGGTGGAGATGGAAGTGGAGGAAGGAAGGAAGGAAGGAGGGAGGAAGAATAGAAGGAAAGGAGGAAGGAAGGAAGGAGGGGAGGTGGAGGAGGTGATGAAGGCTTTGTGGTAGAGTGGAGAGGCGTGGATCTTTGAAGGGAGACGGATTGTAGGATATTCAAATTGTAATGGAGATCTGATTACTCTCTCTCTCTCTCTCTCTCTCTCTCTCTCTCTCTCTCTCTCTCTCTCTCTCTCTCTCTCTCTCTCTCTCTCTCTCTCTCTTCTTCGTCTTTGTGTATCGTTGTTATGGTTGTTTTTTTTGCTGTTATTAGTTATTTTTTATTTATTTATTTTTTTACATTTTTTTTTTACATTTAAAGCGGGTTTGTTTTCCTTTCAATTTTTGTTACTTTGTTCTAATTATTTATTTATTTATTTTTTTATTATTTTTTTTTTTAGGGTATCGAAGAACTGTCTGATTTCACACCACCAAGGAATGACTTCTACCAAATTGACACTATTATAATTTTCTTAATTAAGTAGATTTGTGCTCACTAATTGTACGTAATATTGATACTACTACTACTACTACTAATACTAATACTAATACTAATTCTATTACTACTACTACTACTACTACCAATACTAATATCAATACTAATACACATGAAAGATATAATATAAAGTAAAAATACAATATAATTCTAATGATCCCCAGAAAGAAAGAAAAAAACATTTGTAGGCAGTAGTAGCAAAACGAAAAAAAGTAGCAGTTGACAAAAGCAATGAAGAAAATTTTACGGGATTAAAATAAAAGAGAAAGAAGAAGGAAAGGAGGAGTAGAAGGGAGGAGAGAGAGAGAGAGAGAGAGAGAGAGAGAGAGAGAGAGAGAGAGAGAGAGAGAGAGAGAGAGAGAGAGAGAGAGAGAGAGAGAGAGAGAGAGAGAACAACAACAACAAAAAAAGAGAGAGAGATAAGGGATTGAAGGAAGTAAGGCTGGGAGGCACTGTTCTGATAGGTGGATGGGAGAGAGAGAGAGAGAGAGAGAGAGAGAGAGAGAGAGAGAGAGAGAGAGAGAGAGAGAGAGAGAGAGAGAGAGAGAGAGAGAGAGAGAGAGAGTAGTATAGCCTCGGCGTGCCTCGATACATCAAGGTAATCATAACAATCGAAAAAGTGAAGGATATCAGCCATAACTCAAGGCTCCAGACGATTTGGTGTCCGTCGATGAATTTAAAATAGGCTACACGACCTCATATTAAAGAAGTTTGCAAGTAATTTCACATAGTCTCATCCACGGTCGTTTGCAGGAATTATTAAGTTCATTCTCTCTCTCTCTCTCTCTCTCTCTCTCTCTCTCTCTCTCTCTCTCTCTCTCTCTCTCTCTCTCTCTCTCTCTCTCTCTCTCTCTCTCTCGTATGTAAAGAAGATGTCAACTCCACAATGCGTGATTTAGTTTGTTTGTTCACCATAGTTATTATATTATATGGCTATCTTGCCTATTCCTCCTCCCTATCATTTATCCATCTCTCTCTCTCTCTCTCTCTCTCTCTCTCTCTCTCTCTCTCTCTCTCTCTCTCTCTCTCTCTCTCTCTCTCTCTCTCTCTCTCTCTCTCTCTCTCTCTCTCCACCCCCAATCCATCTATTCTCATCTCTACATTCCCTTTACGTTCCATCTCCTCCTCCTCCTCCTCCTCCTCCTCCTTTATCCTCCTTCCTTATCTCCCTCCCTTCCTCTGTCTTTCCTCCCCTCCCCTCCCTGCCCTCCCTCTCCCCCCGTGCCGTGGTGAGGGTTGAGTGCTGATAAATTGTCGTCCATATGTTAACAGCTTCTCTCTTGCATCCCGCTTGTTAATCGACGCTCGGGGTGAACATTGCCTTATGGGGAGTAATTGGGAGAAAGTGGGGTGATGGGGGGAGGTGGGGTGGGGCGGGGTGGATGAGGTGTGGAATGGGGGGGAGGTTAGGGAATTTAATACCAAAAGAGTGCAAGGTTTTTGGATGTGTGTTAGCATTCGGAAAGGTATGTATGTATGTACAGTAACAGGCCTCCTCGTGTGTGTGTGTGTGTGTGTGTGTGTGTGTGTGTGTGTGTGTGTGTGTGTGTGTGTGTGTGTGTGTTAACAGTGATTCATTTACCTCATTTGAGTGATTCTATGATCCAGTGATGCTCTTCGATTCTATATGAAAAAATAAAAAGATGACATATTTGGCCTAGATTCCATCACCTTTTATTATTTTCTTTATTTCGTTTTTCTTAGTTTTCACTTTGAGTTTCCACATTTTCAGGACTTTTAAGTTAATTTTCCTGAATATTACACAGTTTCCCTTAAATCCCTTCCTCCTTTCTTCCCATTCTCTCAAACACTTAACTCAAAATCTTTTCATAACTCTTCACGCCACAAAAACATAATAATTTAATACCTTCTTCCCACTTCTTTCCCTGTCTTTCAAACATTCATACAAGATTTCAATGACTCCCTTCACATCAGAAAAAACATTTAATACCTTCCCACTTTCTGTTCTTCCTTTCAAACACTAACACTAACTCCTTTCGCTTCATAAATGCATGTAATACCTCTTCATTTTCATTCATATCCTCTCCCTTCACTCTCTCACACACCTACACAAGCCTTCCAAGCCTCCACAAGGGGTTGGTTTACCTGCCATTAAGGTGTTGAACTCAGAAGCTTAGGATTAAACACCGCATTTCACACTCCATCAAAAAAACACTAGACTTCATTATTGTGGTGATGGTGTGTGTGTGTGTGTGTGTGTGTGTGTGTGTGTGTGTGTGTGTGTGTGTGTGTGTGTGTGTGTGTGTGTGTGTGTGTGTGGAAGCCTAAGGGGAAGGCGAGAACTAATTATTGTTTTGTTGTGGCTAGCGTCCTACACTTCCCCCCCCCACCAAGGCCCCCTCAGGAGAGAGAGAGAGAGAGAGAGAGAGAGAGAGAGAGAGAGAGAGAGAGAGAGAGAGAGAGAGAGAGAGAGAGGTTGAAAGTGGTTTGTTGAGTAGGTTTTGTAATAGCAGAAGTAGTTCATCATCATCATCATTTTCTCGTTCTTCTTATTTTTCTTCTTTTTCATTTTGTTATTACTATTATTATTATTATTATTATTATTATTATTATTATTATTATTATTATTATTATATTATTATTATTATTATTATTATTATTATTATTATATTATTATTATTATTATTATTATTTTGGTAATTTATCGTGATCGTTTGCATTTGTTTGTCTCATTTTTATCATTTATTCAATAATTCATTCATCTATACCTTCATATAGTCAGTCAGTCATTAAGTCAGTCAGTCAGTCAGCCAGTCAGTCAGTCAGTCATTAAGTCAGTCAGTCATTAAGTCAGTCAGTCAGTCAGTCAATCAATAAGTCAGTATTTTTTTTTCTTTTTTCTTTTCTTTTTTTCTCCCTCTTTTTCTCTCTTGAAAAGTAAGTTGCATATAAGATGAGGGTTCTTATCCTCGAAAGAGAGAGAGAGAGAGAGAGAGAGGAGAGAGAGAGAGAGAGAGAGAGAGAGAGAGAGAGAGAGAGAGAGAGAGAGAGAGAGAGAGAGAGAGAGAGAGAGAGAAAAAAAAATAAGGATCTATACACATCCCTTCGTCCCTTAACCTCGTCCATCTCTGTCCTTAAATCCTTACCTCCCTCCCTCCTTTACTCCCTCCCTCCCTCCCTCCCTCCCTCCCTCCTTTACTCCTCTTTCCTCCTGCCAATCACATCGCCGTGTTTGGTGCTCTGATGCCCCGCCTGATTGTCTGTCTGTCTGCCTTGCTAATCCTCACACTGATGCGACTCTATCAGGAACACCGACAGAGAGGAAGGCAAGGGGAGAGGTGGAGGGAAAGATGGAAGGAGGTGAGAGGGAGAGATGGAGGGAAGGAGAGGTGGAGGATGAGGGAAAGGAAGGAGGTGAGAGGGGGAGGTAGAGGGAAGGATGGAAGGAGAGGTGGAGGATGCGGGAAAGGAAGAAGGGAAAAAAATATATATGTATATATATATATATATATATATATATATATATATATATATATATATATATATAGGTTATAGTAAGTGTTTTTGTTATCTTTTCTTTTTCTTTTTTCTTCTATTTTTATTGTCATCATCTTTTTCTTCTTTTCCTTGTTCTTGTTCTTGTTGTTCTTCGTCGAATTTTAATTATTATGTATACTCTTTATTTTAGTTTTCTCAAGTGTCTCAAGTTTGTGTTTTGTTTTTTCTGTCTTGTCCTACGGTGTGTCTATGGCAGTTTGTTTCAGTGTCTGTGTTTGTCTGTCTGTGTGTGTATGTGTGTGTGTGTGTGTGTGTGTGTGTGTGTGTGTGTATGTGTGTGTGTGTGTGTGTGTGTGTGTGTGTGTGTGTGTGTGTGTGTGTGTGTGTGTGTGTGTGTGTGTGGACTGTTGAATGATGGTTATTAGTAGTCGTAGAAACTAATCTAATTCTCTTGGTGGGCCTGGAGCGTCCTTTGCATTATGAGCGTTGTGGTGTAGTCTGTGATGGTAATAGGTTGGTAGGGAGACACACGTGAGGTAATCTGTGCCTTTGTGATGCTCTTTACCAAGGCTTGGCTATGTACCGCTGCCTCTTCACCCTCACTCCTGCCTCACGCTTGAAACTGATCATATTTCAAAACATTGGATGATTGAACGGTATCCTGTACGCATCCATGTATACCAACCATGTATACACGAGGGTGTGGTGGTGGTGGTGGTGGTGATGGTGATGGTGTGTCCCTTTAGTATGTAAAGGATGAAGTATCGACAAATTAGAACCGACTGAACCATGTAGTGAAGCGGAGGAGTAACAAGATTAGTCTCCTCATTAAGTGTGGTGGTCAGGCCCCTCCCGGAGGCAGGGCGGGGAGTCCCCAGGTGGAGGAGGGAGAAGAGGAGGAGAATTAGAAAAGATGGTCGTGGAGAAGTTGGAACAAAGAGACGAAAACAGAAGATGAATAAAAGAAAAAGGAATAGGATCAGAAAGGGTAAAGCATCCTTGGAAGGCTTGGTGTGCCTGGCCGCAGGTCTCCTCACGGTGGGGCGCCTCTATGTCCTCCTCGCAAGCGTCAAGAGATCAAGGAAAAGTTTTCAGGTTCCGTAACTTTCCCCGCGGGTGTTTTGGGACGGCGCGCGTAAATCTTTTTGGAAGTAAACCTGCGAGACATAATGCCTTGGAGAGTTCTCGTATTCAGGGTGTGTGGATACCGCGGCGGCGTCCAGTGCATACGCGATTATACCCGGTGATAGAGGAACCCGTCAGGCGGGCGGGCGCAGCGGGCGGGGGTGATAACTCTGATTACTGATCCTGCTGTAGACTTTGCACCTCCTCGCTCCCAGACTGCTGCCAAAGAAGGAGCAAGTAAGGGGAAGCTGAGAGGGGGAAATAGGTGTGAGACGTAGCTGGGTAGGGGCGAGAAAGGGCTGCCAGATAAGGAAGATAGTCTCAAGGAGAAGTGAGGCAGAACAGCCTGAGGGCGAGGTGAAGGAGGACTGAAAAGGGATTTGAGGGAGAGGTTAAGGAGGACTGAAGGAGAAGCGTAGGATGTCTGAGGGAATCTGAAGGAGATGTAGGAATCGGAAAGGAATACAGTGAAGGATTGAGATAAGAGGCAAAGCTTTGGTTAACAGACTGATAGACTGGGCGAGGAATGGTGGAGTGAGGGGAAAAATAGAACATACTGAGGTGTAACTAGTCTTGGCAGTACACAAGACCACTGAGGGAGAGGCGTCTGGAACACTAACCTCCTCCTCCTCCTCCTCCTGCCTCCCCGCCGCGGCCCCTTTGGGAGGCGCTACATGGCACACCATCGCTCTACTCGGCTCCCACGGTTGTCTCCTCCACTTACTATGCCAGAGTTAGAGGACATTACTTGAAGTGGATTTTCTTTCTTATATTCATTACTATTTATTATTGCTACTCCTACTGCAGCTGCTGGTGTTTTTTAATTGTTTCCTGCATTGTGTGTTGAAGGTTCAGCTAATATCGTTAAGCCTTTCTCTTCGTCTTCATGCTGCAATTCAAATGAAGTTATGTCTCTTTTTTTTTTTTTTCATTTCTTTTTTATAAGTGTACTCACTTTCTTCTCACAGGTCCTGGAGCCAGCCAGCTACTTGTAAAACTCCGTCAACGTTGAACCTTCTTTAGGTGAGTGTTGAAGGCTTTCTTATCATCTAACACTCAAGTTTGGTGGTGGTGCCTAACTTTTACACACTCACATGGGAACTTTCTAACGTGAGAACAAGTCTTCTTAGCTCGTTCGTGAGCATTAAGACTTCAATGAGTGGAGTATTATGAATAACTTTAAGAGGAAGGTAAAAACTTTCCTGCGTTAGAAAATCCGCAATATCGCAGATTACTTACTGACACCACGTTATAGGAAATGATTTAACACTTTTATATAATACCATCGTGTGAAGTAATTTTAAGAATGGTAAACATGTAGAAAACTATAGTAATGTTTTATAAAGTACCATACTAAGAATGATACGAAATAGAGAAATAATTGTATTTGAAGATGAAAATGTGGATTGGCGTCTGGCGTGTGGGAAGACTGTGAGGCGAGGACCACGTGCATTCATTACACAGTCACAATAATTTTTCCAGTGTATAATCTGCCTACCACAGACACTACCACGCCTCCACGGCACCAGTTTTGTGTAGGGAATAGCTGTAGGCCTCTCCTTAATCTGAGGGTCGGTGTGTTGGAAAAGGTATCTACTACCGTATTTACAGAGGCAACAGTCACCTGTTTTCGTCTACCCTTATGACAGCGCTATCGCTACTTCTGACTTCCTTACTTTCGCATTCCACAAATCCACATGTATCTTCCACCTTCACACAGTATCCATCTTCCCCGTTATCACACTATCTGGTCACGACAGCAATTTGATCTCTTACGATAGAATCGCCGATGATTCTCGTTTCATGGTCCTCTTCTTCTTCTTCTTTAATCAGGATTTTAAAACTGTTATAAGTAGAGACAGGTAAGAAAGATTTTTTTATTAATTTGTCGTGCACCATTTCTGACAGGAGTGAAAGGTACTTCCCCCTGAATTACGCGTTC
>JAPQNM010000004.1:4821213-4833713 GCA_029783475.1 Metacarcinus magister | reverse complement strand
TACAGACGTTCAGCAAGGAAGAACAAACCAAAATGGTGGAACGAAGAGATAAAAAACAGCCTCTCTCTCAAAAAACACGCGTACAATAAGTACATATTAACTAAAAGCCAAGATGATAAAGTAGAGTTTGACAGAATTCGTCGCGATACTAAGAGATTGATAAAGCGTAGCAAGAAAAACCTGGAAGAATATATAGCGGAATCATGTAAATCAAATCCTAAAGAATTTTATAGTTTTGTTAAGAGTAAAAAAGCCCTTACCTGCAATATCGGTCCACTTACTAAAGGACATGGAAATCACACAAATGACGAAAACGAAATGGCTACAATCCTTAATAACTTTTTTGCATCCGTATTTACAGAAGAGGATTGTTCATCGTTTCAGCCACTTGAGATTAGAGGGACCGTAAACTTCTTAAATGATATACTCATAGTAGAAAATGACGTTTTGCAAAAAATCAATAAGATGAAAACAAACAAAACCCCTGGACCAGATAAAATTTCCCCAAGAATCTTGAAAGAGGTCAAGCACCAGATCAGTAAACCGCTTACAATCTTATTCAATAAATCCTTAAGAGATGGTAAAGTTCCATCAGATTGGAAACGTGCAAATGTAACACCAATCTTCAAAAAGGGGGACAAGTCACAACCCGGAAATTATAGGCCAATCAGTCTGACATCAGTTGTATGTAAATTAATGGAGACAATCATTCGTGACAATGTGGTGAAATTCCTTGAAGACAACGATATAATAAAACCCTCACAACATGGTTTTCGTAATAAACGTTCATGCTTAACTAACTTATTAGACTTCTTCCACAATGTTTTTGACGCGTACGATGAAAGCAGAGCAGTAGATGTCATATATCTGGATTTTCAAAAGGCTTTTGATAAAGTACCTCATCAACGATTGCTTAATAAACTAATGACTCATGGTATCTCTGGTAGCATTTACAATTGGCTTCTGGACTGGCTCTCTGAACGTAAGCAGAGAGTAGTCTTAAACGGTGTCTCCTCTCAATGGTTAAACGTTAAAAGTGGCGTACCACAAGGCTCAGTGCTTGGTCCTGTCTTATTTTTGATATATGTTAATGACATAGATGATGGGATCACTTGCAAAATATCGAAATTCGCTGACGATACGAAAATTCTCAGCAAAGTAACTACGACAATTGACAGAGAAGTCTTACAATCAGACCTAGATCGACTAACGTCTTGGGCCAATAAATGGCAAATGAAATTTAACGTTGAAAAATGCAAGGTACTACACATCGGAAGAAATAATGATCACGTTCAGTACTCAATGAATGGTAAATCACTTTCTACAGTAAACAAAGAAAAAGATCTGGGAATCACAATATCAAACGATTTAAAACCCAGTCAACATTGTTCAGAGGTAGTTAAAACTGCTAACAGATTGGTCGGCTTTATTGGGCGTACTTTCGAAAATAAATCAGAAAAAGTCATATTAAAACTGCATAATTCACTAGTACGACCCCATCTTGAGTATTGCGTACAGTTTTGGTCCCCATATTACAGAAAGGACATTGACAAACTGGAAAGAGTCCAGCGAAGAATAACAAAAATGATTCCAAGGCTGAAAAATAAACCTTATGAAGAAAGACTTAAAGAACTAAACTTATTCAGCCTAGAAAAACGAAGGATGCGAGGGGATTTAATTGAAATGTTCAAGATAATCAAAGGATTCGATAATATCAATGTAGAAGATTACATTACTTTTGATCGATCAAATATAACAAGACGACGTCATTCTTTTAAGATTACTGGTAAAAGATTCACATCAAACGAAGCCAAGCACTTCTTTTTCAATCGGATCGTTAACGTTTGGAACTCCCTGCCCGCCAATATCGTCGACAGTAAAACAATTACTACGTTCAAAAATAGACTTGACAAATATTTAGAAGCCAATCCACAACTAAAATACTATCCGTTAACGTAGCAAACTTTGAGTAAGTTCATCCTGATGTACCTAACTTACGAAATGTCGATTCAAAAGACGTCGCTAGTGGCCTGACATCGCTTGCCAGGAAGTAGTGGTAGCAGTAGTGGTAGTGACAGTATGGTCTTGGTTGGCCTTCCTTTCCCTGCCAGCCATGGCTGGGGAGAGAAGCCTTCACCCTTACTATCCTGTATCCTTCACTCTAGAGTAGATAGTGTAGTCTCACAAACAGCCTCGTAAGGGCCAGCAGGCCTGTTGTTGTTTGTTCTTCCTATGTGTTCCTATGTGTTCCTCCTCCTCCTCCTCCTCCTCCTCCTCCTCCTCCTCCTCCTCCTCCTCTTCTTCCACTGTCTCTTTCTTCCATTACCTTTTCTTCTCCTCCACCTTGCATTCACATCACCTTCTCCCGTGTTTCTTTGCCTTCCATTCCGGAGATCAATATTACGCTAGCCCTCCTCCTCCTCCTTCTCCTCCTCCTCCTCCTCCTCCTCTCCTCCTCCTCCTCCTCCTCCTCCTCCTCCTCCTCCTCCTCCTCCTCCTCCTCCTCCTCCTCTGCCCACCTTCCTTCAGTAAACCTTCCTTCACTAAAAGAAAACATTTGGTTGATTGATCTTGTGTTTAAACGCAACACAACTACTCAAGGTTATTCCCGCCTAAAAGAAAAAAGTAAATAAATAAAGAGAAGAAGAAGAGAAACGCGAGGACGAGGGAAGGAAAGAAAGAATGACGAGGACGAAGAGGGTGAAAGGTTGGCCTCGACGCTCCATTTTCTCCTTGGTTGACTCCTGTGAGATGTATCGGTTTTTGATGGCTTCTGAGGGAGAGAGAGAGAGAGAGAGAGAGAGAGAGAGAGAGAGAGAGAGAGAGAGAGAGAGAGAGAGAGAGAGAGAGAGAGAGAGAGAGAGAGAGAGACCTTTCATCCTTTACCTATCCCAATCTCCCTCTTCTTTTTCTATCCCTTCTCCCTTCTTTCCTTCTATCCATCCATCCATTCATCCTCTCTCTCTCTCTCTCTCTCTCTCTCTCTCTCTCTCTCTCTCTCTCTCTCTCTCTCTCTCTCTCTCTCTCTCTCTCTCTCTCTCTCTCACCAGAAGTGCAATTATTTATTTTTTCTTTAGCTTCCCCTTGATTAGTTTTATTCTTATACTGTATTTTTTTACCCCCTGTGCCCCATTTTCTATCAGCTCGGGCCATTCATTAACCCTGGCATCGAGTACTATACCTTACATGTGTCTGTCGTTAGTTAATGGGGTGGTGTTAATGGGGTGGTGATAATGGGGTGGTGACAATAGGTTGGTGGTGTGACATTTTTCATCGTATGGGAGAAACAAAAGGATAAAATATATATAAAAAGAAAGAAAAAAAGGGGACACTGAATATTTTTTTTTTTTTTTTTGTGTGATACCGTTAAAAAGAGTATGAATGATGATGATGATGATGATGATGATGATGATGATGATGATAATAAAAATGGCATTCAAATACGTGAATAGGTATATAGATGAACAAATTTTTTTTCTCTCTCGTCATGCACCAGTACATTTTTTTTTCATTGAGAGAGAGAGAGAGAGAGAGTCTTCGCCAGGTGTATAGAGACCTCCAGGTATTTGACAGGTTAATTCCAAGGTGGTGAGAGCCGTGGCTAGAGGATGACAGGGCGGCTCCTCCTCCTCCTCCTCCTCCTCCTCCTCCTCCTCCTTCTCTTCCACTGCTGTAGGAGGGAAGAAGGAAGAGGCGGTGAAGTAATATTAAATGCTCTTTTTTTTCTCTTTTTTTTCATCCTCAAAGTGAAATATTTATCTATGTAGGATTATTTTTTGTTGTTGTTCCTTGGGTGTGTTGCTATAGTAGAAGGGAAGGCGAAGGTGACTCTTATATGTATGTTATCTTAAGGGCGCCTCTGTGGTAGGAAAAACAAGGGAACACAAAGGGAGGTGTTACATACGTGTGTGCATTATCACAGGGCGCGTCTCTACTGCAGAAGGCTCGAAGGCAATGTTTGATATATTTAATTTATTTACTTTCTCAAAGGGCGCGGTGCTACTGAAGGCTAATTTGGGAGTCATTAGTTATTTATCAGTAGGAAAACGAGTGAGTTAAGTCCTGTGAAGGGCGTCTTACTTCTGAAGCTGTAATGAAATGCATGTTACTACTACAGAAGGAAGGGAAACAAAACAGGAAAGAGAGAGAGAGGGAGCGACTACCTCACTCTCTTCCACACTTACCATGTCTTCTTCTTCAGTAGCTTGTAAGAACACCTGAATCTATCCCTTACCTGTCCTGCAGTCATATATATACCACTTGATCCCCGCCCCCTCACCTGCCTGCTTGAAGGGGGGTGAGGTGGGGAGGAGTAATGAGTGAGAGAATGTAGGAAGAACAAAGGGTCGGGTGTGATGTTAAGAGGGATAGAAGATAAGGGAGGGGATAAGGGGTGAAGGAGGGGGGTTAGGGTGACAGGGGTGAGGAAATAGCTGTAAGTCAACTCGAGGGGCAAGTAAAAAGGTATTAATTGATAGTGTTACTGGGTATACTGGACAAGGTGAAGAGGGAGAGTCATGACACAGTAAAGAGAAGGCTTGCTTGGTTGTGGTGATACCTCACAACAATAGTGCGTTCAGTTAATTAAGGTTTCATAAGGTGGACTTAATCATCTCTCTCTCTCTCTCTCTCTCTCTCTCTCTCTCTCTCTCTCTCTCTCTCTCTCTCTCTCTCTCTCTCTCTCTCTCTCTCTCTCTCTCTCTCTCTCCCTCCCCCTCTCTCTCTCTCCCTCCCTCTCTCCCTCCCCCTCTCTCTCTCTCCCTCCCTCTCTCCCTCCCCCCCTCTCTCTCTCTCTCTCTCTCTCTCTCTCTCTCTCTCTCTCTCTCTCTCTCTCTCTCTCTCTCTCTCTCTCTCTCTCTCTCTCTCTCTCTCTCTCTCTCTCTCTCTCCTTTTTCGTAATAAACGTTTATGTTTAACTAACTTATTAGACTTCTTCCACAATGTTTAACTACGACAATTGACAGAGAAGTCTTACAATCAGACCTAGATTGACTAACGTCTTGGGCCAATAAATGGCAAATGAAATTTAACGTTGAAAAATGCAAGGTACTACACATCGGAAGAAATAATGATCACGTTCAGTACTCAATGAATGGTAAACCACTTTCTACAGTAAACAAGGAAAAAGATCTGGGAATCACAATATTAAACGATTTAAAGCCCAGTCAACATTACTCAGAGGTAGTTAAAACTGCTAACAGATTGGTCGGCTTTATTGGGCGTACTTTCGAAAATAAATCAGAAAAAGTCATATTAAAACTGCATAATTCACTAGTACGACCCCATCTTGAGTATTGCGTACAGTTTTGGTCCCCATATTATAGAAAGGACATTGACAAACTGGAAAGAGTCCAGCGAAGAATAACAAAAATGATTCCAAGGCTGAAAAATAAACCTTATGAAGAAAGACTTAAAGAACTAAACTTATTCAGCCTAGAAAAACGAAGGATGCGAGGGGATTTAATTGAAATGTTCAAGATAATCAAAGGATTCGATAATATCAATGCAGAAGATTACATTACTTTTGATCGATCAAATATAACAAGAAGACGTCATTCTTTTAAGATTACTGGTAAAAGATTCACATCAAACGAAGCCAAGCACTTCTTTTTCAATCGGATCGTTAACGTTTGGAACTCCCTGCCCGCCAATGTCGTCGACAGTAAAACAATTACTACGTTCAAAAATAGACTTGACAAATATTTAGAAGCCAATCCACAACTAAATTACTATCCGTTAACGTAGCAAACTTTGAGTATGTTCATCCTGATGTACCTAACTTACGAAATGTCGATTAAAAAAAAAAACGTCGCTAGTGGCCTGACATCGCTTGCCAGGAAGTAGTGGTAGCAGTAGTGGTAGTGATAGTCTGGTCTTGGTTGGCCTTCCTTTCCCTGCCAGCCATGGCTGGGGAGAGAAGCCTTCACCCTTACTATCCTGTATCCTTCACTCTAGAGTAGATAGTGTAGTCTCACAAACAGCCTCGTAAGGACCAGCAGGCCTGTTGTTGTTTGTTCTTCCTATGTGTTCCTATGTGTTCCTCCTCCTCCTCCTCCTCCTCCTCCTCCTCCTCCTCCTCCTCCTCCTCCTCCTCCTCCTCCTCCTCCTCCTCCTCCTCCTCCTTCGCCTCCTTATCCTTTTTTTCTACTTTTTCCATTTTTTTAATCCATCATCATCACCACCTCCTCCTCCTCCTCCTCCTCCTCCTCCTCCTCCTCTTCCTCTTCCTCTTCCTCTTCCTCTTCCTCCTCCTCCTTCTCCTCCTCACGTCATATGTTTACCCTTCTTATTTATTCTATAATTTTACATATATACCTATTTTTTTTTCTTTACCTCTTATGGAATTGTTTTTCTTCATCTCTTTCATGTTTTCTTCAGTACTACACCCTCGCCTTCCTATTTTATTTTCTCCAACTCCCGTTACGACACTTTTGAACCGTTGAAGTAAATATGACGCGGTGTTATTAATAATTATCTTCGCCTTCCCCCCTCCCCCAGCATGAAAGCCAATAGAAAACGATATCCCCGCCTCGTGGAAATGTCTCATGCTGGTTCTCAATGATACTATAAACTGCATCCAATCAATCCTTAATTCCTTCATCTTTTCTACAGTACAGATTTGATTGGCCTTGCTCTGAACTGCCTGGAAAATGCACTGGTCTTTTTTTTTCGGGTTTCGTGACTCAAGAACACAGTTGTCTCGCTCTGAAAATAAAAACCCCGGAAATCATGTCTACAAGTGATACGTTTTAATAGTAGGAAAACCAGCTTCATCTCACATAACGGTTGGAATAAAATAAAAAGGAAATGCCTCATACATACCACCGTGCATTAACAGAGGTCACATTATCACTTAGCTGCATTCTATACTTGCTTTGTTCTTTCCAACCTTTTCTTCATCTCCTCATTATCCCTTCCTGCCTTGTCTGCCTCGTCATCTATCAAAGCTCCATCACATTGTCGCTTTCACAGATAAGCACAAACTCCGCCCACCTACTCTGCTATCTGAACCATCGAAGCGAGATCTTGTCGAGAGAGAGAGAGAGAGAGAGAGAGAGAGAGAGAGAGAGAGAGAGAGAGAGAGAGAGAGAGAGAGAGAGAGAGAGAGAGAGAGAGAGAGAGAGAGAGAGAGAGAGAGAGAGAGTCGAACCAAACACTTTAACACGCACTAAGCAACGTAAACATACATAAACAAAACAAAATTGTTAGTCACATGAAGGTACACAGATATACAAGAGATATACAGTGTGTTTGGTAATGGTGTAGAAAGGCAGACAAAGTTATTCTGTTCTGTGCATAAGCTGCTAACTATCCAGAGCTTGTAGTCAGCTGTTCAGGACATAAAATTAATGAACAAATAAAGTAAATAGATAAAAATTTATAAGTAATAGTAACTAGAACAGTGGAAGACGTGACTAAGAAGATAAAGAAGAAGAAAGACGAAGAAGTGGATTTAAGAAAAGAGGAAGATGAGAGAAACAAAGAGAATAAATAAGGCAAAGAGATCAGAAGGAAAAAAATATAGTGTAAGGAAAAGGAAATTAGGAAATGTAAAAAATAAATTCGTACTTTAATTGAAAATGGAAAACCAGGTCCATTCACACAATAAACAAACCACTTGGAGTCATTACAACGTTCCCCTTCATTAACTACCGAACGAGGCGCGCATACACACACACACACACACACACACACACACACACACACACACACACACACACACACACACACACACACACACACACACATGCCGCGAGAAAGAAAAAAAAAGATAGGTAGAAAGAAGAGAAAGAAATACAATGATAGAAACAGCTACTTACATTCCACCAAAATCTAAAACAATTTATTTTCTCTTCACCAAAATGAAAAAAAACGCATTCCCATTTTCTCTTTCGCAGCAACAACTAAAATTGCTACCATTTTCCGTTCGTGTAAATACAAAAGAGAATAGGGAAGAGGGATAGAATGAAAGCATCAGTATTAGTAGAAAGAAAGAGGTAAAGTAGAAGAGGAGAAAGGAAGAGGAGGACGAATAGAATAGAATAGAAGAGCAGGAAGGGTCAGTCCATTCCATTTTCTACGCGTGTTTTCAATGAGGTGACTCTACCTACCTATAAGGGATGATTACCTAGCTGAGGGCCGAGTAGGGACAGGTAACGAGCTTCTTTATTGAGCCAGGTGTGGACAGGTAGAGAGAAGCAGGGAGGAAGGGTGAGAGGGAGGGAGGGAGGGTAGGAGGGAAGAGAGAGGAGGTGGCGACTAGAGAAGTGGTAAATTATGAGATAAAAAAATAAATAGTTTGATGGAGAAAGGTGATAAGGAGAAAGAAATATGTGATGTGCAGTGTGAGAGAGAGAGAGAGAGAGAGAGAGAGAGAGAGAGAGAGAGAGAGAGAGAGAGAGAGAGAGAGAGAGAGAGAGAGAGAGAGAGAGAGAGAGAGAGAATGCACTATACAGAGGCTAAGTAACCTGAATAAGAAAGTTTGTTACGTAATGAAAACAACAATTACTTTCTGTCAGCCATATATATATCTGTGTGTGTGTGTATGTCTGCTTGTATATAATTTTTTTTTAACACACACACACACACACACACACACACACACACACACACACACACACACACACACACACACACACACACACATCACGAGCTAGTAGACAAACAGCACCAAATATTTCTTCACCAACAACTGCTATCATGGAAGGTACAATAATCTCCCACTGGCAATCATACACTGTAAGGGGAAACTACTCCTCCTCCTCCTCTTCCTCCTCCTCCTCCTCCTCCTCCTCCTCCTCCTCCTCCTCCTCCTCCTCCTCCTCCTCCTCCTCCTCCTACTTCGTCTCACCTCTTTAGAACTGGTTGGACACAGAGACAATTCCCCGCCGGCTTGCTTTACTTTATGGTCTGTTTTTATGGGCAACGATCTAGTGTGAACTGTACTAGAGTCTGTCTAGCCGATGTTATTTTTATATATATTTTTTCTTTTCTCTATATGCAATGTTATACGGATTTTTTTTCTTCTCCTTTTTCTTCTCCTTTTTCTTCTTCTTTTTCATTTTTTTTTTAAAGTCTTGTTTCTTTCTCCTTTTTCTTCTCCTTTTTCTTCTTCTTTTACGTCTTTTTTTTAAAGTCTTGTTCTTGCATGTTTGGGTTTAGGAATTCATGTTTCTCTCGTGTTCTCCTTTCTAAATGAGTGTTTGTTATATACATTATTATACTTTGGTCATTATGGTTGGTTAGTAAATGGTATGAAATTGAGGAAAATATATGATGGTAGGAGGAGGAGGAGGCGGAGGAGGAGGAGGAGGTGGAGGAGGAGGAAGTGGGTGTGTAGGAAGATGAGCAGTGGAGAAGGAAAAAGTAGAAGGAATTTAGAGGTGATAAACAACGCATTTACAAGCATTGGCGTGTTTGTAATGTGCGTTTGTGTGTGTGTGGCTTTTTTTTGGTGGGGGGTGGGGAGTGTGGGTGGGGGGAAGGGGGAGGGGGAGAGGGGGGTATTTTTTTTGTGTGTGTTTAATCTGTTGGTCTCAGTAATTTTCCTACCACCACCACCACCACCACCACCACCACCACCACCACCACCACCACCACCACCACCACACCACCACCACCACTACTAACAAAACTCTACGCTCATTGCAAACAAGCATTGGATGAGAGACACTATTAACACCCAGCCAACGTAGTAAAGTTATTCTCTCTCTCTCTCTCTCTCTCTCTCTCTCTCTCTCTCTCTCTCTCTCTCTCTCTCTCTCTCTCTCTCTCTCTCTCTCTCTCTCTCTCTCTCTCTCTCTCTCTCTCTCTCGTGTTAATTTCCCTTCATCCTTCTAACTCTTTATTTCAATTCTTCCTTCTCTCCTCTCATCATCCTTTCTTCTCCCCTTCTTCTTCCTCCTCTTCCGTCCACCTTACCTGCCCCCTCACCCCCCGGACGGCATAGCTCCACCTTACCTGCGGCTTATCCAGGTGTTGACTTTACCTGATTGCATTAATTAGGCTGACCAAGGGGACCAGGAATGCTAAGCTCTCAGGTGTGTGTGTGTGTGTGTGTGTGTGTGTGTGTGTGTGTGTGTGTGTGTGTGTGTGTAAGGATTAAAACAATGATTATTTAGTGAACTTTTGCAATGCCACACAAATTAAACGAAGAAAAACGTAACATTATATACTTTAAGTTCCCTTTAACCCCTTTCAACACCATCACCACCACCACCACCACCACCACCACCACCACCACCACCACCACCACCACCACCACCACCACCACCACCACCACCACCACCACCACCACCACCATCATCACCATCACCATCACCACAAATTCCAAGCGTAAATGTGAGGCTGAAGGAGGAGGAGGAGGGTGATGATGCCTGCAGTGACGGTGGGAGAAGGAGGGAGGGAAGGGAGGAAGGAAGGAAGGAATGGGGGAATGCCACTCCCTTGATGAGACTTTGAATGTTTAAACCAACAAGGATTGGCGGGGGTCCTGTGAGGTTGGGTCCGAAGATTAATGGAGGGGTAAGGAGGGGAGGGAAGGACGAGGGACAGCGGAAGAGTGGTGGGAGGGGGAAGGGAGTACACAGGGAAGGGAGATGGTGGGTGGAAAAGGTAAAACTATAGGAGGAATGGAGGCTGGAAAAGAGAAAAAAAAAGATAATACAGTACTCGTATGTAAAGAAAATAACAACATATATATAATTTAACATTCATTCAAGACTCACAAATTTTTAGTCGATGAAGTAACTATTATTACAGGATTTACGAAGAGGAGCAGTAGTGTAAAAAATGTAATGTTTCTGTATTTCGTTAGGTTCAGTAGTGTTGTTTTTGTGTGTTCTTCCTTCCTTTGTAATGTCTGAAGGGAAGGAGTGAGGACTTGGTGGCACTGAGTCCTTATGTCACTCTAGTTTCTGTAGCAATCAACTAACTAGACACAACCTTAAGATAACTATTCCCTGTTCTATAATATCACTTAACAATCACACTCCTCTCTACATATAATATCATCTCTTGCTGTATAATTCCCATCAATAAATATTCTTCTCCTATATAGATGGGCTCAATTGCACTATACCAGACACTTATATTTTTTCCTCTTATATATCGATTCAGTTGCAGTAAGAGTGATATTATTTTACCAGACATTAAGTAACTGGATGTGATGTGAGACGTAACACTGGACTGGTACTGGTAATGTTGTGTTATTAAAGAATTATAATAAGTCACTCGCCACCTGTTTGCTTACATGATGAAGTTAAAAGAGGATCGTTGGATGAGTCTTGGCATAAACCCAAACTTTGATCCGGAATTCCTGTGGCTTCTGGCGCCTCACCTGGCTGGGTTGTTAATTATGTTACCTGTCTCACCTGCCACTATGAGAAGTTATTATTGTTGTTATTATTATTATTATTATTATTATTATTATTTTTTTTTATTATTATTATTATTATCTCACTGAGTATATATTTTTTTCTTTTCGTCGTCGTTGATGGTAAAGTTGCTTAATATTTCATTCACTTTATTTTTTGTTCATTCCTTTAATTTTTTTTTTCTTCTTGGCAGCGCATTCCTTTCCTTATATATATATATATTTTTTTTTTTTCTCGCGGCAACACACAACATTTTTCTCTCTCACTTGATTCCTTTAATTTACTCTTGAATATATTGACCTTTTTAAGCAACTACAACCACTTCCTCTCTTTATTCCTGCTATTTTATCTCCTCTCATTTATTTTCCTCACTAATTTCTCATTTTCCCTCCTTTCTTTCCTTTCCCTCATTAATTTTTCTTCTTCCCTCCTTCCTTCCCTTTCCCCTACAACCTACCTCCGCCACCTACCCTCTCACTCTTGTACCTTACCTTACCTTACTCTCTCTCTCTCTCTCTCTCTCTCTCTCTCTCTCTCTCTCTCTCTCTCTCTCTCTCTCTCTCTCTCTCTCTCTCTCTCGCCTCCCTGGAGTGCTAGAATAAGTACGTTAAGAGTGGGTGGCGTCGTGGGTGAGCTGTTGGATGAGTGTTGACTGAGAGGCGGGTGACAGCCAGGTGGTGCCGGCAGGAGGGACTGAGTGATGGATGACAAGGTGAAGGAGATGGATAAGGAGGACGAGGAGGAGGAGGAAGAGGAGGAGGAGGAGGAGGAGGGGACATTTTTAACTTAATATTAGCTAGTCACTTGTTTTGGAATTTTCATCATTCGTTGAGAGAGAGAGAGAGAGAGAGAGAGAGAGAGAGAGAGAGAGAGAGAGAGAGAGAGAGAGAGAGAGAGAGAGAGAGAGAGAGAGAGAGAGAGAGGAGAGAGAGAGAGAGAGAGAGAGAGAGAGTGAGAGAGAGAGAGAGAGAGAGAGAGAGAGAGAGAGAGAGAGAGAGAGAGAGAGAGAGAGAGAGAGAGAGAGAGAGAGAGAGAGAGAGACAGCAACAATTACATAACGCTTCTATTAATAACCTCTCCATTACATTTTACATCACAATCTTACTATATCCTCATTCCTCTCCT
>JAPQNM010000004.1:4813713-4816213 GCA_029783475.1 Metacarcinus magister | reverse complement strand
ATGACCATTCTGGGCAACCTCGAGTACTATTGGATACGCTAGAGTGAGTGTGTGAATCGGTTCAAGGCTCGAGGAATGTAAGTTGAAGGGATGCTACTAAGGTGAACGGTGTCGAGTGATGCAAGGTTAGTTGTGTGCAGTTTGGAAGGGCTTTTGTGTGGATAATAGTGTGGTGTAGGCTGATAATTAGTGAGCCTTAGGGATGTGAGAGGGAAGTCTGGTAGTATAGGGATGGTGGGAGTGAGGCTTGATGCTGTGAGGGATGTGGGAGTGAAGTCTGATGCTGTGGGAGTGGGAGTGAGGTCTGGTATAGTATAGGGATTGTGGGAGTAAGGCTTGGTAGTCTGAGGGATGTGGGAAAGATGGTATTACTGGAATGTTGTGTGTGGTAAGTGGTGTTGAGGGTTGTAAATAGTATTGAATATTAGGTTGTATTGAAATTGGTATTGTCTATGGTTAGGACACTGTAACACACACACACACACACACACACACACACACACACACACACACACACACACACACACACACACACACACACACACTTACTTTGCATCAAGATTCCTCAATAATAGACAATAGAATATGGAAAAGATAGATAAAGGTAATAAAAAAGATAAGCAAATGTACGATATATATATATTGTAAAGATTATGTTGCATTCCGATTCTACTGTTGTTGTTGTATTGTTAGTGTTAGTGATAGTGTTGTTGTTGTTGTTGTTGTTGTATTTTATGTTTTTTTTTTATGATAATTTTGATGTTGTTATTACATGAACATTAAAAGAAGACTGACCATGGAATATAAAAATTGAGAAAACCAATAAAAAAACAACTAAATGTCACTTCAGGAGAGAGAGAGAGAGAGAGAGAGAGAGAGAGAGAGAGAGAGAGAGAGAGAGAGAGAGAGAGAGAGAGAGAGAGAGAGTGGAAAGTTCAAATAGACAAAATAAAAATATAGTTTATAAGGTACCATTATACTGCTCTCATAAAGAAAATGAATTTGTAGGAAGGAATTAAACCAAGTGAAACGAAATATTCCACAGTTAACTAGTGAGAAGGGATGAAGGAGCGAAGATAAGGATTAACTCTTGCATTATCAAGATGGACAGGGATGGGATAGGTTAGGTTAGGTTTGTAATTTTTTGTGTTTATTGTTTAGATGGTCGTCTGTCAAATGATTAAAAGAAATTGTTGTTCCTGTTACTCCTGTTCTTTTAGTTCTTCTTATTTTTCTTCTTATTTTTCTTCTTCTTTTTCTTCTTCTTCTTCTTCTTCTTCTTCTTCTTCTTCTTCTTCTTCTTCTTCTTCTTCTTCTTCTTCTTCTTCTAGCTTCCAAGTATTCAAATGTGGTGGTAATGGCGGTCCTTAAATTAAATCTAGTGGTAAAATCCATTACTTTCAAACACGAAACTCGATACGACTCCGGTAAAGATTAACGTCACAATAAACATGGAACAGATGAAGAAAAGGTTTGGTTTGCATTGGATGAAATGTTTCCAAAGCAAGCCTTCCAAACTCATTGTCTCGTACATACCAACCAAAAGAAGAAGAAGAAGAAGAAGAAGAAGAAGAAGAAAGAGAAAAGTTTAGCTATATTGCCTTAGGCACTGCTGCTTGCCCCCTAAAAAAAAAAATAGGAGAAAAAAAAACCTGTATTATAAATTGTAAAGTATTATTTATCTGGTCCTTAATATGCCTTGTTGGTGCTGTTCTCGCTGCTGCAACAAAGAAAAATATATATTGTGGTACTGCCTTCTTTCTTATTGTTGTTGCTGTTGTTGTTGTTGTTGTTGTTGCTGCTGTCACCACCATTGCTCCAGTAGTAGTAGTAGTAGCAGTAGCAGTAGCAGTAGTAGTAATTGGTGTTGACGTGCAATGTTTAAAGAATGATTATGAAACTGATATATTTTTGAGACGACTATTAGAAGATGGGTTTACTACTACTACTATTACTACTACTACTACTACTACTACTACTACTACTACTACTACTACTACTACTACTACTACTGTCTCGCTTGATTGGTAGGCAGAGCAGGTAGTCGGACGTGGTAATGCCTTCTGCAGGTACTAAATTCATGTACTATAATGAATGCTAAAATTAATGCAATGTCAGGTTAGTTAGTATTACCGAAGTACTAAACAATGAATCGTATATTCTATTTTTTTTATTTTTCAATTGATGATAGGTTTTAAAAATCTTTTATACTACTACACTGAATAGTTTGAAATGATTTATATAACAACATGTGATACTGAGAGAGAGAGAGAGAGAGAGAGAGAGAGAGAGAGAGAGAGAGAGAGAGAGAGAGAGAGAGAGAGAGAGAGAGAGAGAGAGAGAGAGAGAGATAGAGATAGATTAGGCTATCAATACATGTCATAAACACAAGAGAGTGTGTATAAAAGACAGCGAGGGAGACTATAAGTGCATTAATCGTCTCGCTAAATGACAATCAGCAGCAAAAAAAAAAAAAAACAATAAAAGAACATCGGATCCT
>JAPQNM010000004.1:4808713-4811213 GCA_029783475.1 Metacarcinus magister | reverse complement strand
GGTTAGAATCCGTGTTGATAAAGCTATGAGAGTTGAAACTTTAAAGACACATTGGTCTGTCATACCTCTTAACATACTACATTATTTTCCTTGAACACTCAATATTTTTCAAGGTGAGGGAATCTTAATTATAAAAAGTGCTCTGAATATGACTTTTTAAAAATTCTTATATTATCTTTATGTTCCTGAACTTTAAGTATTTTTTTGTGGAGGCCATGAAATTCAGATGACCTTAACAAAAACTTTTACAATAAGCTGGCATTTTCTCGATTTTTTTCTGCCACGGTCGCTGCTTATTTATGCTCGGCGGCCCTCGACACTCTCACAAATTGGTTGATAATTTAGTTACAGGTGACAGGTACAGGTCAATTACTATTTTAATTGACGACGTGGATGGAAGGCATCTGTCTACCTCCCGTCCAAAGGTAGAAGACCCTTTCTCCTCCGCAGGGTGCCTTCTCATTGGCTTTTTCCTCCTCCTCCTCCTCCTCCTCCTCCTCGGCTGTGGACTCAAAGCTAGAAGTATAACAGACGAAGGCGCAAGTCTCTCGTTGGAGGAGAAGGAGAAAGAGGATAAGAAAAAAGAAAAAAGAAAAAGAAGATAATTGTTAGTGATGGTGGTGAAGAAAGAGTATGTGAGTGAAGAAGAGAGAAAGGAAGTGGTCTGGAAGCCTTTGAGGAGGTCATCTGTAACTCTAATTCCTCTTATTCCTTCTTTTCTCTCCTGCCTTTCTTCTCTCCTTCCATCTCACGTATTTCTTCCATCCTCTCTCTTCTCTTCTTTAGGTAGTTATTTTTTTTGTATAATTGCTTCTAATTCTCTTCCTGACTAAATTTTGTTTGTGTGTGTGTCTGTCTGTCTGTCTGTCTGTCTGTCTGTCTGTCTGTCTCTGTCTGTCTGTCTGTCTGTCTGTCTGTCTCTCTCTCTCTCTCTCTCTCTCTCTCTCTCTCTCTCTCTCTCTCTCTCTCTCTCTCTCTCTCTCTCTCTCTCTCTCTCTCTCTCTCTCTCTCTCTCTCTCTCTCTCTCTCTCTCTCTCTCTCTCTCTCTCTTTCGTGAGGGCTAATTTAAGCAGGTCTGGCAGCCACTGGTGAGCCTGGAGTGAGGAGAAGGTGGCGCAGGTGTGGCTCTGCTCACACCTCTACCCCCCCCCCACACACACACACACACACACCCACACACACACACACACACACACACACACACACACACACACACACACACACACACACACACACACACACACACACACACACACACTAACACACACACACACACATCGATAAATAAATAGAAAGATAGATAGAGAGATAGAGAGAGAAAAAAATAATTAATGGTAATGTATGGACGGGAATGTCGAGGAGAAGGCCACCGCGTCCGCCCACACTTTCTTTATGTGAGAAAGAGAGAGAGAGAGAGAGAGAGAGAGAGAGAGAGAGAGAGAGAGAGAGAGAGAGAGAGAGAGAGAGAGAGAGAGAGAGAGAGAGAGAGAGAGAGAGAATGTATATAGATTAACACCAATTAACACTATCAACATTCATTAATAAGATAACATTTAGTCACACACACACACACACACACACACACACACACACACACACACACACTGTATTTTGCCATACGTGTAATCATTTCCTTAAACGATAACAAAGGAGAGAAAAGAGGCAATATTTATAGAACAAGAACCTTTCCTTATTTTCTCTCTTTTTTTTTTATCCAATACTGATGTTCATGAAATAGGAATCCAAGTCTTCATCTCTTGTCCCTTTCATCTATCATCAACTTTATGCAGTCAGTCGAACATGCACTACACCAGTCAATCAGTCAATCAGTGAGTCAGTCAGTGTGTAAGTCAGTTAGTTAGTTAGTCAGGTACTCGAACAGCCATCACAAGGTGCCCCCAGAAGGTTCTCTCACACCTCTCCTCTATTTACACTCGTGTCTCCCGGTGATCACCTGCGATAAATTATGATAATACGAGGAGAACGTGGAGTGGCAATATGACCCAGGGGGAGAGGGAGAGAGAAGGGGATTTGATGTGTGTGTGTGTGTGTGTGCGGTCGGGGGGGAATTGGTGTGTGTGGAAGAGAGGTGAGAAGAGAGACAGGGTAAAGGCAAGGTTGTTTGCACTCCATTTGTCACGAGAGAGAGAGAGAGAGAGAGAGAGAGAGAGAGAGAGAGAGAGAGAGAGAGAGAGAGAGAGAGAGAGAGAGAGAGAGAGAGAGAGAGAGAGAGAGAGAGAGAGAGAGAGAGAGAGAGAGAGAGAGAAAAGATCAGGATTGTTGTTACTCTTTCCATCTTCCAATCATTTCCTCTGTTTCTACTCCCTCCTATTTTCTTCTTCCTTCCTCTTCCGTGGTTCCACCAGCAATATACAGTGGAAGCTGCAGCCCCGTGGAGTCAATTGCACTCCTAACCTCTCTTTATTGAGTTGCATAAACTATATACTGATGAAGGAGTAACTACAGTATTCTTATTTACCTTTGTTGCCCAGAGAAGAAA
>JAPQNM010000004.1:4778713-4803713 GCA_029783475.1 Metacarcinus magister | reverse complement strand
ACAGGAGTGAGATTGGAGTGAAAGAGTCGGTTCGTTACAATATTTATCATATTACACATAGCGACTAGAAGCTTCCACATACAAACCGTGACTTGTGCAACCCCCTGCTCTTATAACAAATAAAGGATTAAGAAGCGGAGTGAATATCCATACACCCCCAGTAACCAGAAGAAGGTTTGGCGAAGAGTATTGGATATAAATAACTACATATGTAGACAGACGACTCAACGCTGGTAACATATTACAGGTATGTTAGATCTAGTTTAGTAAATATGATGTGTTGCGAGAGATATGGAAGAGTGTGGCTGTTCCGAGTGTTATGTGTGGTATGGAAGTGATTGCATGGGTGAAAAGGCATAGACAAGTTGGAAGTAGGGAAAAATAGAGTAGCAAGAATGACACTGAATGCACCAAGGTATGCATCTGTAGAAGCTTCGAGAGGTAACATGGGATGGGGTAGGTTTAGGGAGAGACATATAAAGGCAACCTTGAGATATAAAGTTAGGCTGGAATGAATGGAGAATACAAGAATTGCACGAAAGGTTTATTTGTGGAATGTAAGGAGCAGAAATGTCTGAATATGGTAGACAGGAGTGGCATGCTGGTTAGATGGGTGCATAGATTTTTTGAAGGGAGAGAATGTGTGTATGAATGGAAGGTGATGAACAGAAGTAGAGAAGGGTTAGAATGGGATGTGAGAAAGTGAAAAAGTGAGATCGACAGAACAGTGAAAGGTGGGGGTCTGGGTAAGTGGAAGACCGAGATGGAATGAAAAAAGACTTTGGAATGGTACAGAGAGAAAGAGGCCCCAATGTATGTAAGTGGTATAGTGTTACGATGGGGTATCACTGGCTGGTCCGGTAGGCTTGCCAGGAACTTGTCCAACTCCCTCTTGAAGTATTGAGTCTCCACCCTTTTAATGTTTCTAATGTGGACTGGTAGACAGTTAAACAGTCGGGTGCCCCTTCTTGACATACTTTTGTTGTAGTACTGGAATGTGAGAAGTATGACCGTGACAGAATGAAAATGATGCGTGTGATTCTAACAGAAATGGGACGTGAAATGAATGAAGTGATTGAAAGAACTTTAAGGGAATGGATGGTGTTGTTGCTGGAACTATGTGGGGCAAGGATTATATACACATGTTTATATAATCTTTGGTGTGGGGAGACGAGTGAACGGATGATTGACGCGGTGAAAGAGTTTCTGGAGTAAATGTGGTATGTGATATCTAGGGACTAGGGCGTGTAATTAGAGTATGTATCATTTTTCTTTTTTTCTGTGTGCTTTCCATCTGACTTGAGGGAAACTTCAAGTCACCTGTGACATCAAGATCAAGACAAGAAAACAAAGGCGCCAAAGAGTAAACAAATATTTTGCCAGGTAGCTGCCCTGCCATCCTTTATAGAAGATAGATGACACCAATGACTTATTAGAAGGCAACTGCCAGAGGAAAAATCACCAAGCCCATGGATCCTACGACGGTGAGTAAAGAGGATTATTTAATTATTGTTTGGTGGTGGATCATTTGCTTCATGCTTCACGAGGAAGTTCTGGTAGAATCACCACGGCCAACTTGCTAGTTCGACGCCTCCACACCTTCATTCAATTTTCATATACTGCAGCTGGTCAATTATGTCGTTTGACGCTGCACCCCTTAGACTTGGGCTGTGTAGAATAGGCTTGTCTGGTAGGTTTTCCAGAAATTTATCAAGCTTACTTTTGAATGCATCTGTGGTGCAATTTGTGGTAAAGATTCGGAAGACGACCCAGTCTGTTTTTTGGACAAACCAATTTTTTTCAGATAGATTTTGATGTGTTTTGAATTAATCTGATGTTTGTTTGTTATGCCATGCAATTTTTGGTATTTCTTTACAACTGCTGATCCACCTCTTTCTTTTTTCTTTTTCGCTACATACTATACATAGTGTACTCAACACATCTGTGAAGGTTTCAGGCCGTGCTCACCATTATTTACCTCGCAAAACGTCTTTGAAGTTATGTTATGTTAGGTTAGGTTAAGTTATGGTTAGGCTAGGTTAGGTTCGGTTACATAAGATTTATACATTTTATTGATAAAGATTTGTAAGACGACCCAATAGGACAGGTTAGGTTTGCTTAGGTTAGGATAGGTTAAATTAGGTTTGCTTTGGTTAGGTTAGATTTAATTAGGTATTGTGTAGTTGTGGAGTTGGAGTTGCTTTATGGTATTGTGGTAGCTGGTTTTAGCATGGCTTGGCGTTGTAGTAAGTTGTTTTGGCATGGCTTGGAAGAACTTGTTAGCTTGGTATGCTTTGGTGGGTGGATGCCAGGGTGTAGGGACGCTCTTGCGCCTTTGTAGATTTGTCTGTTTCCTTCAAAATTATCCGTACTGTTGCTAACCATATGTTGGAAAGGTATAGGCTGTCCTTACCCTTAATTGTACAGATGGAAATGAAAATGGAAACATGCTTTTGAATTTTGTAATATGGGTCCAGAAGGAGACACGACAGACAAGTGAACTTGGTGAAATGGGGGTAGCAACTGGTTGACTGACACAGCGGCCCAGCATGACCTGGTTGTGGCTAAGTTGCCAACGATGATTATTGGCAGATGTTGCAAGCTACAAAAAATATACATATAAGAACATTAATAAAAAAAGTATCCCACACCCTTCCATTGTCTTGTCTCATCGATGTATACTTGTGAATATCTTTCTCCATTTTCATTTCTCCCAGGCATACCATGCCTACCAACCACGACTTCTACTATCTCATCACCAACATGAGTATTACGTAAATTTAACATAATACTGTACTTGCATTTGCTCCAAAACTCTGCAAACAGTCATCCAAATTATTCCAAAAGGCCTCCTTTTCTGTTTCTTCTATCTCACTACCAGGACCATATGCAGACACAGACACCCACAACTTTCAACCAAACTTTACTTACACCCACATCAGCCTTGATGACAGTTCCTTCCATTCCATCACACACTGTCTTGCTGCAGTTACTGTCTCCCTTGAGTAAGGGGATGGGGGTGTGTGTTGTGTGAGAGGTCTCAACCTTACCCATAGACCTGTCTCTATAAGCTCTGAGCTTTTTCAGTAAGGGTATTGGCTGACAATTACTAGTCCAGTGTGTGGTCCTCCAGACCATCTTGAATTATACACAACACTGCTTGGCAGCTTAATGCTACGTCTCGGCCTGTTACTTGGCAGGGGTGGGTTCATGAAAGCAGGTTGATCACCCCTCTCATCAAATCCAAAGGTTAAAACCTGTCAAATACTTCACTGCTGTGTCCAAAACACTGCTCTCATCGAATTTGGTGGTATCCCAGATTTTGAGGTGATAGTACATACATATAGTACACTACATTAATGTATGTTGGACCTACGAATAAACAGATTAATGAACAAGCATTTGGAGCCCAACCTATTCGTAATTTGGACATTTTCTGTATAGGATTGAATATTTAGATTTAATTCTCATTATCATATTAAGCAGAAAGTATAAGAGCTTGAATGCCTTCTTCAATGGTGTATTCTTTGTATTCATAAATGCTTTTCAATTATATAATGTATTCTTTGATTCTTGACAGAGTGGACGCAACAGAGTAACCATTCTTGCCGAGTTCACCAATCAACTTTCAAAGGAGTCTTCTGGGGAAAGCTTAACAATAGAATGGTCAAGTAGTGATGACGAAGTGATCCATCTTACCCATCCATCTACCTCAGCAAGTGAAACTGAAGTGAATGCTTCCATGAAAAATGACCAGTATTCTGAGGCATATGAACTTTTAGTACCAGCTGTTTCAGACCAGAATTCATCATCTATAAATATAAATAGAAAAATATGTCCTCAGAAGCCAGATGGGAAAAAAGCATTATTAAACTTAAGTTGTCAGGTGAAAAACCACAACACTCAAGGTATTCTGCCCCTGTCCAAACATCATAATTTAAATATAAGGGATGATGTGATAGATACCAAGGAAACAGAACTGTTATCATCTGTCAGTGGAAGGTTTCATGATGAAGCATTGTCACATCCAAGTGCAAGTGGTATCAATGTACTAGAGCCTCTGTCACCTATTCTTGGATCAAGGATTTTTGTCAGGGCAAAGAAAGTGCAAATCAAAACTTCTTCAGACAAATTTCAGTCCTGCAAGGTACCAAAGAGGAAACAGACTCTCAGTGATGCTGTATCTGTAAAAAGGCAGGCGATCAATGATGATACATCAGTTAATTGGAGGTTCAATGCAGCAGTAACAGCCAGCAGAGAAGAACAAAAAAACTTAGGCTCATTCCATGGACATTATGTCAGTAATGACATTTCAAAGTGTAATGAAAGGATAGGGATCCTGAATGATGTTCATGAAGCAGAACATAATAGATGTAGTCAACCCAAAGTGGGACGAAATGAAGGAACACGAACCCCTGAAAAGATTCATGTATCACCTGGAGATTGTATAGAGAAACATACACTTTCAGAATGTTTAATAGATAATCTTAGTCAAGAAATAATCCAGTTGGGGTCATATGGAAGCCAAGGTAATTCCAAGACATCAGATACTGTCTTGAAGCCATCAGTCTGGAGTGATCTCAGTATGTCACAGGAACATCTTGAGTTTGATGTAGATGAGTTTACTTCTCAGAGTATTCCGGTGCCATCTGACGGAAAAGACAGCCAACTAGACTGTAACATTGAAGCCTCTCTAACACCATGCAAGAATTCTATGTATGGTACAGCTATATCTGAGGTAAGCTTACTTGAGTTGAATTTTCAGTCTGTTATGAACTACAACATACATATGATGACCTATTTTTCTCTCCCTCCCAGCTGCCTGCTCTGTACAGGGGCCTTATCCGTTCATGTATGGAGTATGGTTCTCATGTCTGGGGGGTTCAACTTACATAGCCTTACTAAATAGGGTGGAGTATTAAGCTTTTTGTCTCATCAACTCTCCTCTTCTAACTGACTGTCTTGATTCTTTAAGTCACCGACGCAATGTTGCATCTTTATCTCTTTTCTACCGCTATTTTCATGCTGACTGCTATTCTGAACTTGCTAACTGCATGCCTCCCCCTAGTGATGAAAGAAATGGAAAAACTTCTGAATATCTGGTTGGATGACCACCATCCTACCAGATTCAAACAAATTCAGCAGAATACAGGACAACCATCAGAGCCCTCATGAATAGCTTATAAACACTATATATGACTTAAACTCTTTCAAAAGAGGAGTGTCAAGATACCTCTATTGTTAACTGAAACTCCACCCCTTGCTTTTATTTCTCCTACTTTTTTCTTTAGTGTCTGGCGATAAGCGGGATTTTTTTTTAACGTGTTTTTGTTTTCCCTTGGCCAGTGCCCTTTTAATGTTAAAAAAGAGTGATGTTGGACTTGCAAATATTTCAAGTTACAAACAAATCCAAGATCCAATTATGTTCATAAGTAGTTGTTTTTAAATAATTCCAGGACAGCGAGTCACCTGCACTTCAAGTTGCTTCTACCACTGACCTACCAGGGCTTGATGGTAACACACGATCTGGCTTTGATTGGGTGAAGAATCTTCAGACGCCCCAGAAATTGTTGAGCAGTGAAAACAATGTGGATGGAATGGAGTCTGCCCAAAAAAAATTAATCAAGTAAGTTTTATTGTTGAGGCAATTATAAATTTCTTCAAGCATGATCCTTTAAACATAATATTAATATATCAGTTGGATATATTCCTACTTTAGAGAACTCGGTGGGAATTCAGCTTTTGTGTTGCTGTGGTTGCTATTAAAACTAATGGCATTGCTTTTTAGGATTTGCAGGAGTAAAAGAATATAGGCAAAACAAGTTTGTTTTATGTGTTCCATGTGTGGTGTGGCAAGGTTGTAAAAAGCCTTAAGACCATCTCTGTGATTAGTGCCTTCCATCATGGCTATTGTCTAAAGCAAGATGTGGAAAAAGAATGGCGGCTGTTTAAGAGTTCCATGGTGGGGTGTACAGAGAAGGTGATTAGTATGAGAAGAGTGGGAGGTAGGGTGAGAAAGGGGAGTGAATGGTGGTGTGAAGATGTAAGTGTGGCTGTAGCAGAAAATAAGCATACCCATGAAGTGTGGCTGCAGAGGAAGGATTGGCTATATCAATCATAAAAAATTAATTCAGTATACACTAATCCATAAGAAAAAAGAATTTTACATGACTTATTCAGATTTGCTTACTATTCTGTAAATAAGCTGATTTCTCATAAATAGTCTAATAAAGTTAATAAAAATAAAAAATAATATGATCTAGGGTGTTCAATGAGTGTCCAAGTTGTATGTTTGATTTACAAAGTGTCTAAGATAGAAATAAGTATCAATAATTTTTCTGTTTCAGAGATGGTCAAGCACAGCAGTTAAAACGTATGCTAATGTCCTGGAGGTCATGCATCACTGTTTTGAGCCATGAATTGTCTTTAACAAAACTGCTTGACTCATCTCCAGGACAGTCGCCAATGAAGGTGCAGCACCATACTATCACTACAAGTGACATGGTTAAGTTGAGGTCTCAGGAAGACATATATGAGGTAAAACCTATTTGTTCTTTACCTGTGAAGAATCTGCAAGACCTCTTCATGGAGAATCCAGCATCTTCACCTGGAACTAGTCTTTGGTCATGCAATCGCAATGTCTCTCGAAAGTATCTGGACTTGAGACTGATAGATGTTGGTGGGCAGCTACCCAGCAATGCAGCATTATGTGAGGCCATGGGCAGCAATGTGGAAGATTTCCAGACATCTTGGGAAATAAAGGAAGAAAATTCTGGAGCAGTTGGAGCAAGAAAAATAAAGAAATTCCTTGTGTTCTTTGCTTTGAATGAACACAATATCACAACTCTTCTCAAGTTTGATACTGTCAGAGTTTATGCTACTTGGTAAGTTTTAGAGAATCTTTTTTCTTTCTTTGCCTTTCTTAAAAGTCAAAGAGGAGGGATGAAAAACAATATTATTCTATTTATATCAGTTGCACATTGCATTTGTCTGTCATCATGTCAGCCTGCTGGTGGAATGCTGATTGCTTACCTTGTTGGCAAACGACATTCCATGTATTTTATTTTGTTTGTTTTAAGTGTTACAATGAAATGACTGATACATTGATCAATCATTATTTCACATATCTTGTGAAGATTGGTGGTGGTGTATTACTTATACTCAAATAATCACTCTTATTAAGACACTAAATTCAGTGATGTTTTATGAAATTTGAGAAAAGAATTCCAGAGAGGGGTGAAGCCAACAGATTCTTTTTAACTGTAATTCTTAAAAAAATTTTTGTCTTCTCCTTTATTCTATATTCTATCAGATATACTAACATGTTTAAATTTGTTTATTATTATTATATTGCTGGATTTAATGGTCATCAGTGCCTTTAATCATTAATCCCTTCCCTATGGTCAGTCAAAAACACACTGCATACCATGTCCAGAGGGGACGCATGCACAGTATTTTAAAACGCTTCCACAGAATGTAACTATTTTAAGCCATAAAACTAAACATATCAACAGATATTATATATCAAAATTTGGGGATTTAGAATGTACATCTGTAACTTGTCACCAGTAATATGTCGCATTATGTTGCTGGACAGTTATGAAATGAAATACGTGAATGCTCTCTCTCTCTCTCTCTCTCTCTCTCTCTCTCTCTCTCTCTCTCTCTCTCTCTCTCTCTCTCTCGCTCTCTCGCTCGCTCTCGCTCTCTCTCGGTCTCTCTTGCTCTCGCTCTTGCTCTAATGATAATGTTTGTTTTTCTGTATTTTTCTTTATTGTAGGATGTATAATTACATGTATTTGTGTACAAACAGGGCAAAAATATGACTAAAATCACCATAAGGTTAATGATTCCAATTTTGCGAATTCCCATTTTGTGGCCTGCAATGTCAACCAATTTCACACAAAATTGGAGGGAGCACTGTATCAATGATGAATTATTTACTTTCAAAAATATTAAGAAGGATTTTGCATTTCAGGCAGAACCTCAGTGTCTTCTCTCATGACATCCCTGCAATCTTTACTTCATACTTCAAGTTCCACCTCAAAAGGGAGGAGCTCCCATCCTTTTCAATGGGTTGCAGAAGAACTGTTCTTCACAACTGGACTTACAACTGCTCAGGTACAAAGGCTTAGTATTTGTATTCTTGATGCAAGTTATATCTTATTTTAAGCATGGTTTCTCCATTCTAACTTTCAAAAGACAACAACATCATCTCTCTTTTTAGATGTCATGACTTTATTAGCTTTTAATGTTCCCTTTTTGCCTTCTTTGCCTTTTGGGAATACTATAGTAAAATATATTTGATATATCTTTTTCCAAAATCCCTAAGATGAAAGTTTTAATAACTAGATAGTTTTGCACATAGGTAACATAAATGGAGAAGAACAAAAGTTTGTAAACATCTCAATGTGATATTTTCCTTCATATAACCAAAACATTTAGTGTCTGTATTATCTCTTGCATGTGGAGGAAAGGACATTGAAACTAATGGAATAGATAGATAGAATAAGAAATGTTTTCTCTTTCTAGACAAACTCACAGTTGCCTCTACGAGTGGTGGTGAGCTTTGTGCCTTTCCTTGGGTCTCAAGTGCCCAGGTTAGCGATGTTCTACTACCTGGTGTCCACTCAGGCTTCACCACTATCAAGGACACACCTGACACACCCCCTCAGGTATGAATGCTCAGAATATTTCTGTATGGTTAGACTGCTCATGGCCACTCACAAGACTGGTGCTTGAAGCCTTATCATTTGATATTTATCTTAAAGGGAGTCCAGATTTATTTACCAACCATCATCATCAGTCTGTTGAGTCCACTACAGAACAAAGGCCTCTCCATATGATTTTCATTTTATATCTGTTGTTTGTTAAGTTTGCGACTCACTGACTTACACTATAGAAATTATCTATGTTTTCTGCTAGTTTTTTGTTCACTCAAAACCAACTGTGTTCTTTCTTGAGTTAAACCTCTGTAGCAATAAAAATTTGACTATTCTTCAGCTCTATGAATTCTTCTCCAGTTCTTGTTACCTCACTTAGGCCTATGATATCCCAATTGACGCCTTCTAATTCTTCAAATTGCTAGACTACCTTCACTAGCTAGTGTCCTAACTTTATAAGTGCCAAGGTTAAAGTTTCAAAGGCAGCCTGTCCTAACCTAGAGATTCTTAGCAGCCCTTTCTAGAGCAGGTCTGACTGCCACATGCTGAAATTCTTTAAAGCTGCATGGTGGTAGTGTCACTTTTAACTAATGCACAAGGCAGCTACTTACAACAGTACACATAATATCTTTTTCAAATTGTTGTTCAAATATATGCCTGTTGTTATATTGTAATGTATCTATTCACTATGTATATGAAATAATTAAATAGAAAGTGGGTGAAATTTTTTGCAAGTGACAGGATAAACAAACATTTAAACATGTAAACATGTTACGCGACTTTTACGATTCAGCAGTTCTACACCAGTTCTCTAGAAGAAATGCAAATGCAAAACTATTTTTTGCTAATTACCTTTGTATGGCCAAATCAACTACTCTGTGCTTCTCCAGATTTGCAAGCTGAGGTCTGGCACCATCCTAGAGGCCCTAGAGAAGTGTGGAGGTGTGTCAGCAGTGCCAGTCAGTATTACTATCAAGATTCAACGGACCATTATTCGAAGGTATGAGGCTTCCTTGCCATGTAATTTGATTGTGGCATGGGAAAATGTTTTTAAACTAAATAGATTGCGTTTGGGTTTCAGGACAGTATGAGATGTATTCCAAAAATCAAATATCTGTCGATGTGTAGTGTTGAAAGACAGTACAGGTTCACAATCTCTTACCCAAAATTCCGAAAACCGAACATTTTTTCCAGGATGTCATCTGCACATCTAAGCTCGGGGTCAATCCAGGTGATGCAGTTGTGTCTCAGAATGTTGACAATGATGTACCTGTTGTGCATTCCTTGAGTGATGGAGAAATTGCTGAAATGGTGTTAGATAATGATGAGCATGAGGGTAGAAGTGATGAGGATGATGACATTGTGAACACAGGTGAAAAAATGGCCATAGATGATCTGGTTACAGCCCCGCAGGGCTATGGCCAGATATTGGTTTTACCTACTGAGGCGGTGGGTATAAAAAAAATTTTAAAAAATGTTTTTGATAGTTTCTGGAAGTTGATATATATTGCATGATATTCCGCTCATCTCCCGTCACATAGGCCTTTGAGCCTGTGGTGGAAATTAATCCGTTACGCCGGGACACAGGGCCACTGTGACATCTGACATTCCACAGTTTACCTTCCTCAGGTTACCCTAGGTACCCATTTGGAAGAATGAACAGCTGGGTGAGCTGTGTGCCGCCTGCCTTTGTCCGGGATCGAACTCAGGCCAGCGGATTTGTAGTCAGATGTGCTAACCACTGCACCACTGAGATAGATAGATAAAGGAAACAGTTCTTGGTCACTATATTTTTTGTAAAGAGAAGTGTGTGTGTGGATTTTGAAAGTTAACCACATTACATTTTAGCAGCATAATAAGAAATGCAATGAAATTTTACTCTTTTCCTAGGGAACCCTCAGGTAGTTTGGAGTTTTGGGAGATATTGGGGCAGGATGCAGTAGGGCAGTTCTGTATTGTGAAGATGCCCAAATTGCCCCTTGCGCAGCATTTGATAGAAGCCCTTAGTGACTCCACTGGTAACCACTCCACTCATACTCTCACCCACCTCATGATGACACAGCGCCTCACCAACACCCAGTAAGTCACAAAAATTCCTCTTAACTCTTTAATGTATCAGTTCAATTTTCTACCTAAAAGATCCACATAGACCTTAGTCAAATTTAACACTTGTCTTATAAAGCAATTAATTATTAACCCTTAAATACCCAAATTTTCTTGGGTTTCTTGAAAAAATAATTATTACTATTTTTCTGTGTAGACAATTTAATAGTTTATAGTGATTTTTCTTAAGAATTACGTTTTATTTTCATGATGAATCTTGTTTGGCTAGTTGCCTAGATCAAAGGATTACTTCAACTTGGTTTTTTTATTGAGTTTATGATGTTTCACTTGATGACTAGAATTTGTGGACTACACACCTTTCATGATTTCATTTCATTTCAGGAATCCAGGGTTGTTTTCATTGATAACTTCACTTCATAATGGTTATCAGAGAAGTTTGTCTGGCAATCCAATACTGCAACCAGCTTTGCAGGAGCTGGTTCCTAGTCCCCCACAGACTCATTGCTATGTCCTGACAGTTAGTCTGGGAGTGACTAGTGTAACGAGTAGTGGAGAACAGGTCACATTTCCTATCATGCTTCCAAACTGGTCTCTCCAGGAAGCTCTTGCAGTAAGTATTCTTAAAATAAGTTATGTTTACCATTTGATGTTTTTGTTTAACATGTTGAAGGCTATTTTACTATATAGAAGAACAGGAAAAATTTACTTAGGAAAATATGAGTATCCCCCCAACATATAAGGCTCTATTTATTTGGTTCCAGTATCTTGTCGGATACTACAAAAAAAAACTGTGATTGAGATGTTTTATTTAGTTTTGCTACAGTAGGCTCTTGATTGTGTTATAAGTACAGTATGCATAATTTGAATTTTACATAATTCAAATTGTAACTGAAAAGTAAATAAAATACAAAGGAAATCCATCCTGTGTGCATTTTTTAAAATTAATGCACTTTATAAATAATTTTATTAAATTTTAGATTTGCGTTATTCTAAATTTGTTTATTATAGACACCTATAACTTTAGACTTTAAGGAACTTTATTTAATTAATAGAATCATTGTAAGAGTATATATATATATATATATATATATATATATATATATATATATATATATATATATATATATATATATATATATATATATTGCTAACTTTTCTCTAAATTTTTCCATAAAAAGAATGTTAATTTCATTATGGGAAAAAAAAAAAGAAGAAAAAAAAAGATCTAAGTTAAAGGTAATTCTACTTTTACAGATGTCTCATGATGGGCAGCGAGGCAGCTTGACTGTGTATGTTTTGTACAAAACTTGTTCCAGCCTACACATTGTGAGTCCTTCATCCCATCAGGAAGGATGCCCCACTATGTTCTGTGTAGGAAAGGAAACAGAAGAAACAGAACCCGGAGAGATATTACTGATTTCTAGAGTCCTGTTGATGGGAGTTGCCTTGCCTTGTAGGTGGCCAGAAAGTGGTCCTGTGATGTTACCTACAGTACTTAAAGATGCTGTTTTGTGGCATGGTAAGTCCTTTTCTTTTGAATGTTCTCCATCTATTTTAGTTTATAAGTAGGGCTGAAGTCTATTTTGCTAAACTAGTTTGTTGATCAACTGAGGTATAAGAATAGGCGGCTCCAACCCAAACTGCCAACTCGAGATCCCCTAATTTCTCACACAATTTAACAAAAGTGTGAACATGCTCTGTTGCTGATACTATATGAAATCTGAGTGATTGAATAAATGAACAATAATTCAAAGATATATTTTACCTTACTAGAACGTTAATATATTTTCTGTTTATCTTATATGTACATGAATGAAAGCAATCACCTCTAAATAGGGATGCCGTGTACACAGACAGGAATTTTAATTGTTTTGCAGTGTTCTGGTGAGAAAAAATAGTATGCTTCATTAAAAAATATTTATTTTTCATTTTCAGATTCTATTTGTATAATTTTACCGAATAAATGCATGCATTGCATGCATGCATTTAATCTGTAGAAAAATGTTTGGGTTTCACTGTCTCTTTCAGGAAGTATAGTTGTTGATGAGTACAGCTTCATAGAAGTACAGGAAGAGGGAAGCACAAAGATTGACTTGGCAGTATTAAACCAGGCTCTCAGCCCTCTGTCGGGTCTTACTCGGCAGGATAGTCTCACCCTTGTGTCAGGTTGGTCTATCTATCTATCTATATACCTGGCTTACATCTACTTAAACAGGGGGTAGCCAATACAAGGCATTTAGGGTTTGGGAACATATTACTCTCCCATTCTCCTCTGTACCTTGCCCTTTCATTGGAGAGAATACAGAGGAGGGGCTTCCCAGACCCTTAGCTCCTTCCCTTTTGGTGGCCTTTTACAGGGAATACAGTAGTAGTATTCTTGCAGCCCCTACCACAGGGCTGAATTGTTAGGTTTGGTAGCTGCGAAATTTAGCAGGTGTATATCATAGAGATACTCAATATTTTAATAATTGCTAAATATACACAATTGCACAGTAATATTTTACACTAATTATATTATTTATATTAATATTGCGAAGCAAATGTGCAATTTATTTTCAATTTTACATAAATGTTTTCTTATGATTACTGTTTCAGGCACCATAATAAAAATAGAGGAAGAAAATGCTTTCATATATTTGATTTGTGGCAACTGCAAGAGTGACAAGGTGGAGGAGGCTGGAGATGGCCACATAAATTGTGCAGTATGTGGTCAGAAATCAACCCTTCCAAGCAGAGGTTACTTCTTAGAAGTGTGGCTTGACTGTGGTCCTGATCTTCAACAAACTTATGTTAAGGTGAAGGTAAGAGCAGCATGATATCGATGTAGGTGTATGATTCCACCTGAATAGTTTTTGTCAGGCAAATGCCTACATGTTCAAGTGCTATCACATTCATGTCTTTTACTACAGATATACAATTGTATATGGTGTTTTATCCATTGTATAGTGAAACGAGCAAACACACCTCACTCCTACCCGATTTCCTGACACTATTGCTTGATATTAAGAAAAACTAAGGCCAGCATTGTCTTCCTGAGGAAATTTTGTATTGCATTAGTATAAATTTGTAACTATTGTAAGCACAAATATACGAAAATGAGGGTTAAGTAAAATAGTTTCAACTCCTCACTGCTCGACTACTTTTGATCACATTAAATTTTTAAACATGGTTCCTGAATCTACATACTTTTCTGGTGTGAAGCTCTTTAATCAACTCCCTGATTTCATTCTTATCTGTAATACATTTACAATTCAACCTTACCTGTTAATTTAGACATTAATCTTCTACTTCAATTAATTCTAATGAAAGTTAAGTAAATAAAAGAAAAATTCTCAAATGGATTTCCACACTTAAACATATTTTGCATTAAAAGTAATTTTGTTCCGTTGTTAACCTGATGTCTTAAACTTTTTCTTGCAGCTGTACCAGAAAACCATTAAGAAGCTGTTGCAAGCATACTGTGGGCCACAGGAAGAGGTTCGTACTATTAGGCAATTCCAAACCAATAATAGTGAATATTTAAGGTGTTAATTAAACACAAAAAAAACATTTTGTATGATGTTTTTGTGTTTAATTAACATCATAAACACATCTCATTGTCTTTTATTTGTATTAGTATATGCAGTTAACTCCTTGTGTTTTAGCTTGACTGGGGTTAGTAATGGTCTTGAATTTGGAGAATGACAGAAGGTTTGACTTTTGATCTTTGAGTAAAAAGTAGAATTAAATTTAAATGCTGCAATGTGTATGCTTTTGTATATTAGTCATTTGCATTCTTCTAGACTAGAATATGGGTTTAGAAAGGCTAAATACCAGTGCTGTAACCTTACCCTCATTTATCTTTAATGTTTTAATTATTGTCAGTATAAACTCAGTCTCAGTAGATTTGCAATAATCATGAACGCCATCTCAGACTGTAAACTGTCTGATTTTATTGAAATGTGGCTTTTTAGAAATTTATTTCAGTTTAAATTGCTGTTTCGTTAGTATTTTGATTACTAGAAAAGTCATTAAGATTTGTTCATCACTTTGTAGATAACTATTTTCTACTTTTTGTTCTACTAGCATTCATGTATTATTGCCTCCAAATCTGCAGGTTCACCTCAGCCGCCATTTTATTCCCGAGGTAGAAAGCTTCCCCGGGGGTTCACTTCAGGTGATATTTTTTACCCAAGTGAAAATCATACATCCCACTTAGGGGATGTAGGAAGAAGTTTACCTTAAGATCGAATATATATGCAGATAATATCTTACTTTCGTTTACCACCTAATTCACTAGTAGAGTTTATATTTCTTTCCTCTCCACGTTGAGTTGACCTGTCCTGCGTAAGAAGGACCTGGCATACTGCAGCACTTTACACGTGTTTCACTGTTGGATATGGTAATGAATAACATTATGACTTGGTGGATTAAAGAGAACACAATTTAGAGGCAATGAAGAACCATCAATACCAGATCTAGTATTGACAAAGGAACTGGAAGTAATTAGAAAAGTAAATTACCAGTGCCCACTAGGGAAGAGTGACCATGTACTTATTGAGTTCGAAGTAAATGATATAAAAGAGTGGAGAAGAGAGGATCACATGAATGGAAGATACAATTATGGTAAAGCAGACTGTAGGATTAAGAACATTTTGTACAGAGACAGACAGAGACAGACAATATGTGATTGTATATAGATTACTGGTCTACATATTTCTACATAACTTTCTAACAAACAACCAAGAGTAATTTTCATAGGTGTTGTATCTTAAATATTTATCTATATACTTGGTTTATATCCCTATTAAAATGGATAGCCAAGACAAAGCATTTAGGGTTCAAGAATATTTTACTCCTATCTTTTCGTAGGAGAGAATACAGACGAGAGGCTTCCCAGGTCCAATGCTCTCTCTTTTTGTCATCTTTTAAGATCCGCAATGAATATGTTGGTAATATTTTTGCAGCCTGTCACAGGGCTAATCTTAAATATATATCAGGAAAATAAGGAATTCTTTTTTATATACATATCAAATAGTTTATTAGAAAATTGTCTTGACAGTATATATTTGTATTGCAGAAGTACAGTGCTACATCGCTGCTAGGCCACCAGATAGGACCTATGGCATGTGTGTTGCTGCAGATACAGAGGCCCCGTCATTGCTCCATCTGCACTTACAATCTTGCTGAGTTGCCTTTTTAATTACCATCTCAAAGGCTTCTTTGAGATTTTTGGACATCTCCATCTCTAGCCAGGTAACATTCTTGAAACTAAATTATATCCATACAGCTCCAGCACAAAAGGGAAAAAATCATAATTTTGGATATGTAGATTATCATTTCTAAGGAAGCAAGGACCTCCGTAACAATTTGAATGTAGATATGGATTTATGAATCACCATGGCCTTTTGTACAGCAGAAAATTACTGGCATGAATTGACAGACTTATTTTTTAATGATGCAACTTTTTAACACTAATTGAATAGTGCTTTCATTTCGAGTGTATATATGGGTGGATGAATAAAGGTATACTTGGGCAGGAGGGTCATGGTGTTTGAGAGAATAGTTAATTTAGGAGAAAGTTGAGTTATTAGCAATAAGATCCATTACTCAAAAGATGAAAGAAGAAAAAAAAATTGAAGCCCATACTTATACAGAGGTACCCAATAAGGATGCAGCTGTATAGATGAAGCAGACATGTGGAAAGTACAGAAAAAATTTTTTAGAATAAAATTTTGACTACCATAAGAAGGATATATGTATAGAGGAGTATATGAGAGATGGGTGTGAAATATAGAAATGTGAGGATTGCAAAAAAAAACAGATGAAGACCTGATCTTTAATTAAAAAGGAGTTATGAAAGGTGAAAAAAATAGACTAGCTACTGTTGCTACATTAGTGCCTTATATTATGTTCTCTTCTCAAGTTTTACATTATGGGGAACTTAGTTGAAAAGGAAAAATACATAGTATACTTTTATAATGGTGATGTTTTCATATCCTAAATATACATAATACTTTTACATATTTTCATAAACTACCAAATAATCAATAAGTGCTATGCTTAGCATATTTAGTTACTTGAAACCATAAGTTGACAGAAAAGGACATTTGAACAAATAATTAATTTTATCTCCTACATTCGTAAAATTACATAAAGAACATAACCTATTTTCCAAATCAATATTCCTATACCTACCACTAACAGAAGGTAACTTGTGATTTCTACACTTAAACATAATATAATAATTGAATATTGTTTTGAAAGAACAAGAAAGTAATTTTGTAAGTGCATCCACCGTCATCATTCTATAGTAAATACATGCCAAATTACAATGAGTTTCTTCTGATAGTTTTTGCTTATAAATATCAGAAGTCCTTAATTTAAAATATCTTTACAACCAATTACCATTTATATTAGTTACCTGACATTCAATTCAGATCTAATAGTTTAACCATCTTATCCAGCCATGGTGATTTATAGATATCCAAGTCATACATTATTTTAACAAATCTGTATAGGATATTTCAGAGTCATTGTTATCAGCTATTGAATACCAAACATTTATAATCCTAGTATCTATTAACTTTGAAGGATTTGTGAGATCTGTTTCCCAGTACAGGTTGAAGTAGACTTATTTAGTTTCAGTATCCTTTTTAAGAATGAGTTGCAAGTAACATTCACCTGTTGCACATTTTTAAATCCCCATATGTTACATCCATATAGCATAATAGGCATAATAAGTTTATCATAAAAATCTAGAGAAATATCAACAGGAAGATCAAATTTCATAATTTTATTTAAAATACCATAATATGTAGTTCTCTTAGCCTGTGCTATTTTTTTGTTATTGTTGTAATTAAAGGTTGTACCCAGATACACATAATTGTCAACAACGTACATTGTATTTTCCACAAATTGAAAGGTCTTGTGATTTTTAACTTTTCCTTTTGAAAAATTTTTACTTTAGTTTTTGAGATGTTAACCTGTAGCTAGTGCCCAGTTGATACAACATTAAAAAACGGCGTCCAATGCATGTTATAAGCCCAATTGCTGCGAGTTCTATTTTCGATGTCAACAATCCAGGAATGAGCACTTGTATATTTTAAGTTAGGGACAGAAGGACTGTTTTCACCTCCTCCACAGAAACCCTATAACCTTGTTAGAATTATTTCTCGCATTATCAGTATTTGCCTCTACAATGTCTTTCTTATCAAAACAAGTACTACTAGTGGGTGCGTGAGCCATTTTATATTTAGTGTTTGCTTGCAACACAGGACCAGGAGTTAATGGAGTCAATTCTCTAGGCTTCAATATTGTAGTTAATTTGCTACACTTTAATAGTTCAGGATTCATGCGTTTCATTCATATAATATGTCACTAAAAATCGTACAATTGCAATCTAGGTTGCAATTGCATTATTTTTTTTTGCAATTGCAAAATTGCTTGTAATCTATAATATCCCACAGCTGCCACCAACTCCGTTGCCTGATATTGCAACGTTTTCGTGTTCCTATACTAACCAATTAGGTCACGGGGTTATGGAACACTTTAAATTTTCTACAATTTAATCAAATTATAGGGACCGGCTGGTCTAAAAATTTTTTTTTTTTATTTATTGGATTATTGCTATGATTTTTTTTCCAGGAGTCAAGGACGCCATAAAGATAAACAAAAAAAAATTGACAAAATTCGACCCTTTCAGATATGAAAAAAAGCTTATTTTATCAATCAGACAGGGTTAGGCATATTGTGTATATTTTTTCATTGAAATTGGTTTAAAAATGGTGGAGTAGTAGTAGTGTGAAGGTTATGTTTTGAGATATGGGCCTGCAAAGTTTTCACAAACTTTTACTCGTATATAGTCAGCCATAAGTAAGTGATATCATGGTTTTTAGTTCTTCATTTATTAGTCGTGAACACTCCTAATAGAGATTATAAAATTTTCATTTCCATGCATTTATCATGATGTCCAGGCATTTAATATTCTGTCTTCGGGCTCCTGGTCCCCCCATGCTTCCTGTGGGGGTGTATATATAAGCTCGGTCATAGAGGAAAAGTTGCCAGTTGTTGCTTTTGATGGTACTATTTTCGTAAAAATAATCGTACTTTTTGTAAAAAACTAAACAATATATTGTGCTGACTGATAAGAATCAGAGGGTCGAGTTTAGTGAGGAGAGGGGGATAAATCCCCATAAGTATAAAACTATGGCGAATTTTAATGAAATACTCCATATATATGAATTTGAATGCCACACGCAGCTGTAGAAATTTTATCACTTTTTTCCGATTTTCATTGTTTTTGAATAGTCCTAGCTGAAGCTAGTCAGAGAGTGGCTTTTACGCCGCTCTCTGACTAGCCTCAGTGAGGAGGTTGGGGGGGTTTGTGGGCACTAGACAATAGAGCCTCGCGCGCTGCGCCCGCTATTATAAAGCCGCATTTTTGTCGTCCACGCGCGGGATTGGGTTTCGAAGACCGTCTTGGGGCTGATCAGTGGCCACCACAAAAACACTTTTTCTTGACTTGGTGCCGAAATATTATTATCTGGCTTACAAACTTTCCTAAAAACTTTATTAAAAGTAAAACATAGCTACTGTAGATTTATTTGAAATTATTTGGCGACATTAATTTCCTTTTTGTTATGGTTGCCGAAATTAATGTCAGCGCCGAAAATAATCCTACACAGTACATAACCAAAACTGACCTGTATAATCTAGGTGGAGTCTAACTAGCGCTAAATACAACCTCAGAATGACCTCAGAACTTCTATTTGTCACATAACTACCAAAAAAATCCCAATATCTTTCTATTTATCCATGTCTAACTATAATACACTGTTCCCTGGGGCGCAAGTCACTGCTTACTTGAACTCCCAAAAGTCCCTCTCACTATATGACCTTCCTAAGGTAGTATCATTTAATGTGTAGTCTACAGACCTATTACCGGTAAAGGTTCGTAAGACGACCTATTCGATATCTCCTTACCTTTAGTATGCACTGCAAATTCAACCTCAGAAACTTCTAAAGATCACCTCAAACAGTTATTCTGCTGAATTACAGAAAAAAAATACAATTTATTTTAGGTTAGGTTAGGTTTGGTTCGGTTACGTTAGGTTTGGTTTGGTTAGGTTTAGTTTAGTTTGGTTTGGTTATGTTAGTTTTGTTTAGGCTTATTTAACTGCAGCTCTGGGAAGGTTATGCTAACAAAGTTATTTTATTCAGTAGATTTTTATCTTCACCAGAATGGCATGTGGCTACGAAAGAAAATGGCTTGTTTTCTAATTGCCTTTGCTAACATCTACATCTTCATTACTAAAAACTGTTGATTCAATGTACTAAACTCGTATCTAGAACACCTGGATACTGACAAATTATAGATCGAAGTGCTTAAAGATACGTCGTCATACACTATTCATCCGCTATTGGTACGGCCTGTGCCTTATTATTTACCTGGTAAAGCATCTTTTAAGTTATGTTAGGTACGGTTTGGTTCGGTTAGGCTCGGTTATATAAGCTTTTTACCTAAAACTTAGGCACATGCCGTATCTATAAGCGAGCACTATGAGGATACAACATTCGTTAGGTTATGTTTAGATTAGGTAATGTTATGTTAGGTACGGTTTGGTTCGGTTATATAAGCTATTTATACTATATTATACTATATTATACCAAAGTTAGGCACGTGCCGTATCTATAAGCGAGCATTTAAGTACGGCTGCCGTACCTGTAAGCTGTGCTATTATAGATAGTACGCCACATACTCATTTCATGACATTACTGGCATTAATCAGGCTAAAGCTGTGCTTTACCCTGATTAAAGCTATGCTTTACCGCTTTACCATACAGTATTATCACATTTGTGTATTCAACGCACTATTTTTCAACTAAGGTGGCGTCATTTCCCACAATTAAGCTGGGAATCTGCATATTTTACTCAAATAAGTAACTATTTACTCTCTCTGGGCCGCCATATTTCCTTCTTGTCGATGTTTTTCAGGGGAATCCGGGTTGCAAGCTGAAATCCGTCTCTCAAGACAGCTCCCAGGCAGTCTTCGAGGCCGAGTCTTTTCGGCTTGGAACTGTCTTCGTATCCTCCAAGCGAAAGTGGACGACAAAAACGCGCCAGGCGGGATTGACTTGGGTTTACCGAAGACGATCTTCGAAACCGTGGACGACAAAAATGCGGCATAAGTGGAATCTCGAGATGTATCTCCATCACAAAGGAAAGCCAAGGCTTCGTAGCACCACAGTCTGGGTAGATACATATCGTCTGTACCTGCTCCTGACTTCTGCGATGTCTTCATCTCCTTCACCTTTCGGCGATATTGACTTCTCAATGTATAGAGTTTTTTCATAATCATTTCTGGTGTTATTACACAATTTACTGTACTCATGAATTGTTTTGTTAGTGTATAAGAGAGTAGAGCCCTCCCCCTGTTTTTTAATAGCAAGCAATTGGCGGGCTTTGCGCAGGACTCACTCTTATGAAATGCCCACTGCCAGACTCTCAGGTCAAGCGCGGGATGACCCGCTAATGGCTCCATATATGGTCATGGGGATAGTGAGTCTAGTCAGAGGTCGGCGCACAAACCATAGTGTGTACGGGCGTGTTCAGGGAGCTCCACCAAGTTAATGGAGTACTACCTACATTCCAGATGGAAGGAATGGAAACACGCTCACACGCCTCACTGATGTGGGCTAGAATACAAATCAATGAATAACGCATGATGCAGAGTTGCCATTTAATTTGTTTTGGACTTCGAGATATTCGGTCGAAGGAAACAACATCTTTATTTTTAGTTGCTGATCTTTACTGAGAATTTCCAGCGACATTAGCCAAATTTTGGGTCAGAAGATGTAGTATTTTCCTTTCAACTTAATGCAACACTAAAATAGGCAACGTAGCATCCTACTGCTAACATAATCATACGGTGGTGTGACAAGAGGTGATCTAGTTGGGTCACGTCACCCATGAGGGCTCCACCTGCCTGCTGCTTCTCCGGCCTTCTATTATCGATTGTGTGGTGCTTTTTCGTTGGTTGTTTTTTTCATGTGAAAGAAATTTTCAGTGTAGACGAAAACAAAGTATAACATTGTTGTCATAATGTACTTTACTTAAAAAGTTCACAGCTAAGGTTATTACGTTATTACGGCATCACAAATTTATCCACCTTTTCCATAATATGACATCTCCTTTTCCCCTTCAATGAAAAACATTCAATTGGGAAGATCGAGCCGTCATTAGCGCTCTTATTATATTGCGTCAGTCCACTGTGATCACATGTGCGCAGATAAGAATATTCGTGTTGTATTTAAATATAGATATATTTAATGTACCCTTAAGTTATAACCTAAGAAAGATAAGTATAAATAATGAGCAAATATGAAATTAAGAAAGGAGCACTGAAGGTGTTATAGAGTAAAATAATAAGTGTTATGTTAATAGTGATTGTTTTATGAAATAGGACTGAACTACAAAGTTAATCTACAGAAAAATCTCAAGGTAAAACATTTTCCATTGTTACCACTTGCATCTTTATTAATCTATATATAAGTACAGAATTTAAAACAACTATCAACAAAATTGCTATTAGCATTACTTCCACAAGTATAATTATCGCACACCATTCTCACAACTGTAATTATCACTACACCGGTGGCAACCACTACCGTGAAATAGTATATATATATATATATATATATATATATATATATATATATATATATATATATATATATATATATATGTATATATATATATATATATATATATATATATATATATGTGTATATATATATATATATATATATATATATATATATATATATAAATATTATATATATATATATATATATATATATATATATATATATATATATATATATATTTATATATTATATATATATATATATATATATATATATACATATATATACATATATATATATATATATATATACATATATATACATATATATATATATATATATATATATATATATATATATATATATATATATATATCATCATCATCAGCCTTCTTGATTCCACTCTGGTACTAAAGCCTCCCGCAACCTTTGGAGCTCATCAGTGTCAGATGTATGTCTGTTCTTGGTTACTCCAGCAAAACTTTCTATTTCATCTCTGCTTGCAGTTCTCAGTCTTTCTTGCCCTCTTTTTTAATAATCCTGGTTTCCTACTTTTTTACTCTAACGTTCAATCTATTTTATATTTCGTCGTGGCCATGTCAACTTTATTGTCTTTTAGTTGTGCTCAAAATTTCCTTAACATTGGTTTTCTCCCTATTCCATGTTATGTCAAACATTATTCCCTACATTGTATTGTGAGCACTGGAAAGTTTTGATCCGTGGATTCCATATGTTAGAATTGGTAGAATACAGTTTATATACCTTTCTTTTCAGTGATAATGGGATATTACTTTTCATAATATTGTGTTGGTCACTAAAAGCACTCCATCCCCTCTTTTGATTTGTTTTTATGATCTGAACATGCTCCAATGTAATTTTATTTGTCACATTTTCATTTTGTCATATATTTTGATTTCATATAATTGTTGAACATCACCTTAAGTTTTTTCGTATTCATAACGGATATATAATAAGAACAATTTATTCGTCAGAAAGCAGGACAGAGGCCGAGTAGGAGTTGATATAAAAAACAAGATGAGGAGCTGCGATAGCGGTCTGGGAAGGACGTCAACGATTGAAGGTGATAGTTCGTCGACAGAGAGAGGCTCAGAGTCCAGCCAAGAAGGAGTGGGCAGGGCAGGGGTGGCAGCAAAGCGAGAAGAGATGGTGCTCCTTGAGAAGGAGCTGGAGCAGGAGATGCGATACAGGTAAGCAGGAATACTCATCTCACACTTCTCATGTTTGGAGTGCTGCAACTACATTCTCTCTCTCTCTCTCTCTCTCTCTCTCTCTCTCTCTCTCTCTCTCTCTCTCTCTCTCTCTCTCTCTCTCTCTCTCTCTCTCTCTCTCTCTCTCTCAACGCATGTTTCTCTCAAAATTTGTTCTTCTCTATAGAGAATCATAGTTTTTATCGTTTTTTTTTTTCTCCGAAGGTACATACCTCTTCCCCTTGCGATAGCACCTATGCTAACCTTTGGTCTAATACAAATTTACGGTGCGATAACATTTGCTAGGATTACTTTTTTAAGCTTACATAAATATATTTGTTGTATTTGTAATCACCTGTGCAATGTGAGTGATCATTGTTTTGGGCAGTGTATGCGTAGCTATCAGTATGTTGTTGTCTCTAAAGAGCCACGTTGGAGCAGCTGTTGATGGTCAGGCGATACTTGGCCAGCAAGGACCCGTAAGTGATTTTCCTTAATCATGCCGTAAAGGTATATATGTTCCATAGTATTCCTAACGCTACATCTCAAGCTCATAGGCATTGACTGTTCCAAACCTAAGGTAAGGATAGTAAGAATAGTAAAGATAGTTATGATGGAATAACTCATGATTGTGTTGGGCGACAAAATATGGCATTAATTTACCCCATTATTGTGAAACCCTATACACTTTCAAAATTTGTTTCAAAACTATAGATAGTATCCTTTTGTGAAGCAGGGAAAAGCATCCATATCAATGTTCAAATAGTGAGCCTATGTTAGCCTGAGGTGCGGCGGTGGGACTTGTGCCCATACTCGTGAGGTGAGCTTCTGTAGTGTTGTGAGTTACGTGTACTGCCAGAAAGATACGAATCGGCTGCTATTAAAATTATTGCTTGTCAATACCATAACAGTGAGGTAATATTGTGAAAATCTGGGAATGAATTCCCTACCCAAAACTTTCTTCACCAATATGTTCATAATGGTATCTAATGACATATATTAAAAGATTTGAAGTCAACTCCCGTAGGAAAACCCGTGACAGCTGCTGAAAGTTGGGGTAACTCTAACCTTGTCAGTGGAAAATTGGAAATGTTTACTATTGCTTTAAGTAGCTTGCGAAATATCAAACAAGGGTTTTTTTTAGGATTCTAAATTGATTGCATAAATTTGTTTTGCACCAAAACTACTCCTTGGTGGAAAAACGGCCACACACATATTTAGATGTAAATTTAAAAGTAGCTTTATTCGTTATTTCATTATCTCGAATACTACTCGGCAAACAATATTGTTTCACAATGCTGCACAATATAAAATGTCTTAGAAGTCTAGGTGTGAGTCTTTACCAGATTCTGCATCATCATGGATACAGTACTTACATGTAATGCCTTTGCAATCTTTGTATACTGCAATACACCTTACACCTCTGACTGAGGCCGA
>JAPQNM010000004.1:4726213-4773713 GCA_029783475.1 Metacarcinus magister | reverse complement strand
AATAAATAGGTTAAGTGAAGCCATGATGGACAAAGATTTGCTGCAGAAACGGTAGTAAACTAGTTAGTTAATGGACCAGCTCTACGGGTCTGTGAAGAATTCCTGTCTGTTACAACGGGGCTTTGTTATATTCTCATTTTGGCACTTTCTTCCTCTTCCCAATGACTAGGTAGCTTATTGTAACTGACTAATGCCACACAGAATATAACATAGATTAACTATGCAACCAAATCTTAACTGCTGGATCAGTAGTTTATTTACTCTAAGGCATGGAGTTACTGAGGAGGAGGAAAAGAATCTAGAAGCACTGGTACCTACAATTATATTTCAACAATCAATCACATGCTTACATCTATCCATGTGGAAAAGAAAAAGTCTGTTAATTGTTCTTAGCATAACTAAATATTTTTGTAGGTACGTACGTGCAATCTATTTAATCATGAAGGAAAAAAGTCAACTTAACGTCAATTTGTGAGAACTATCCATTTATTACATTACCCAAGATCATTGGATGTGGATACAGTTTTGGATGCGATTACTTGCCTATGTTGGACATACAAATGCAAATACTGATATAGAGTTAACAGCAAATATCCACTGGTGGTTGTCACCAATATGGGTCGAATCTTTAACATGATGAAGCACTATATGGAAAGAAGAGATGCCTAAATATGTAATATGAAAATGTTTTGCTCTTGAATCCAGTGCATCTGGCGGATAGGTGAAGGTTGCTGGTGGTGTTTGTGAATAAGGAAGGTCAGTTGCTGGGACTGGTGTGTAAGGGAAGATATTAGTGGGATTAGTGATAATAATGGTGATGATGATAATGATGACGACAATAGTGATGTTGATTATGATGATGATGATGATAACACTGATGATATTACATGATTATTTCACAAACACTGTGAAAACTTAACAAATAAGAACAATAACTATAAAACACTGGTTTCTTGAATAGCAGAATGCACATAACTAAAGCATTCGATCCATCTTCGAGCCTTGCACTCATATTAACGTGTTATTGCAGGTCAGGAGTGCACCTATGACCAAGACCTCGACCAGTATAATGAGGTAAGTATGATGATGATGATGGTTTTATTATTATTATTTATCTAAACTGTTGTAATTCTGTAAAACGTTTTTGTTATATCATAATAAAAAAAATATGTGGTTTGTGGCACATTACCCAGAAATTAATCCTGCGTCTGGTTGTTTCTGAAAGGGATAACCCAGGGTGGAGAAGGCCAAGGGAGCGTCCACAAAGTTCGTGGCTGGGACAAGTCGATGCTTCCTATTGGGAGTTACTTGGTATGGGAAAGGGGCTTACATGGGGACTTGCACGGGGTGATGCGGGAGCTGGCGTTGGAGGGTTGGCGAGGTGACACGCCCCTCTACGTATGCTCCCAATGATATATAGTATATATATATATATATATATATATATATATATATATATATATATATATATATATATATATAAGTATATATTTATTTATCACATGCATAGCCCAAATTTTAACTGTGAATCACCTATAAACTTGTCTAAATTAATTTCTATATGGTGGTGATCCTTTCCCGTCCTTCTATTAAATGATAACACTTCCTGCCCTCAATATTAGGTATTGAACATTAACAGTTTGAGCTGCTGCGACTTATGAAAACCCTTGAGCGTGAGAGAAATAACTTGTACAGTGACCTGAGGAACAGCAGCTGGCTTCTTGACAATCACTCTAAGGTGAGTGAATGTGTGTGTGTGTGTGTGTGTGTGTGTGTGTGTGTGTGTGTGTATATTTAGTGTTGAATTATAAGTAATCAAGTAATCAAGTCAACCACTCAACCATTCTACTGTGTAATTTAGGTGGTAAGCTTAGCTAATCAAAATTAATAAATTTAATTATTCTAAATTTACACATGAAATTTGGTTTATTTTCCAACTAACAGTATGAATAATTATAAAATTGTAATTACACACACACACACACACAGACAGACACCAGTAATTAGGTATATGTTAGTTATGGACAGAATCACTGTTCAGCACACCCAGTGACAGAAACCACCATACGCCACTGGCTCGCACAGGCTCCTACATCCCCAGGGAGCCCTGGTGACGCCGCTGCTCCCTGCCTCCATACAACTACATTTACATACTACAATAACTGCACTGCCACAACACTATTTACATGCTAAATGCATTGCCGCAACAATATATATATATATATATATATATATATATATATATATATATATATATATATATATATATATATATATATATATATGCATACATTTTTTGCATTGTGATTGTGTGTGTGATAAAGGCATGCAATTAGCAAATAATGAACAGTAACCATGAAAATTAAAGCACAAGACAGTACGAGATCCATATTTGCAAAGGGACGTAAATAATTAATATTTAAATGTTAGTGAAATGAAGGGTATTGATGATCGGAAAAAGTTTAGAATTCATCTTTTTAAATAAGTATATGAGTGGAACCTTAAATTTGGTTTTCCATATTAGAATAGATAAAGCTGCAATATAAAGTTAGCACCTGGAAGTAGAAAAGTATTGGCAGAAATATCACAAAACAGCCAATTTCAAGGAAGCCGTTTTAGTTACAACAGTTATTTGAAATTTCCAATTATAATTTTCAATAAAGAACATAAGAAATGTTCAATGTAGATTAGGGGAACAGTTGAGTGTCATTGAAGAGGGAATATTTGTCTTTCAAATTATGTTGATAAGAATGTTAAGAGAATTAAGTTTTGTGTGCCAATGCACAACACAAGATCTACCTTGCTACATTCAGAAATTCTAGAAATCTCAGAAGTTTGGCGCTTTATGACAATTCCTTCAACATTTCCATTTTTGCATTTGCAAATGACTTTCTTTCCAGATTCTTAATGACTATTTCATCAAAACTACTATCAGTGACCAGTCCCATGTCCCCACAGGAATACCACCACCTGAAGGAACTCATTCGGGCTTACACTGGCGATCTTACGGTAGTCAATAGGTCTCTAGAACAACTATGGCGTCAACGGAACTTTGGCCATGACTCTGGTGTTACTGGTGGCTCAACACCTGTCACCTCACCAGGAGGAGTTAAGTGGAGGTAGAAAACAGGATGTTTTTCTCTTCTACATTCTTACATAAAATGTGCAAACAATAATAATAATATCAATGGTAATAACAAAGATAATATATATATATATATATATATATATATATATATATATATATATATATATATATATATATATGTATATATGTATATAGTGATAAGTTGCAGAAGTGCTAACCTAGCAAATATTTACAAACAAATTATGTGAAAATCTTTTTATGGTGTATACATGAAAATTTACATCCCATTTAGCACATTATCCCAAACATATTTATATAAAGTTTTTACTGTTTCTTATCATATTTTGTCTTGTTTTTTCACAATAAATAGTGAATGCATTATTGAGTGTAGGTTTGCCATATTTTTATTATATAGTTTACAAGTTCTAAACTACAACAGTTGATTATATATTTGGAGTATTATTTACGTTAGACTTTAACGTATGTTATTTCTTGTTTATTATATGCAGTCATTGTAGAAATACTTTTGTTTTTACTATTTGAACATAAGTTTTTTTGTAAAGACTGAGTAGGCCTCTTGTCAACACTACTCTCAGTCTATAAATAAGAGTCATTTCAGAGGAAAATGTCATATGATTATAGAAGAGAATTTTAATATTTTCATTGAGGGTAATTTTATATTTGAATTGTGTCGTGGTGTATTTTCTAAGGTAAAGGGACTGATATTTAATCTGTTGGTTGACATTCACGCATTTTACTCAGTGGTAAGGCTGGAATTAGACCAACGCAGCGCATTCTTGACCCTCGCAAAGGTCCTGTCAGAAAGACTGCTGGAGTGCGCTCCCTACCGCGCCTTGACAAGGAAGAACCCGACCAGCAGAACAACACTATGCTCTTCAGGAAGGCGCGCTCCAGGTTAGTCTTCGAAAAATACTGAGTAAATATATTCTAATTTTGGTTCTAGTAGACCCATAATGAAAGGGTTACAATGCTGTGTTCATAAAAGGATGAATTATAAAAAATTGTCTAATGTATAATTGGTATTTACCACTCGAAAATATTACTTTCTATCCTATTCAGTGCCCTCATTCCACCTGACACTTATATTTAACTTTCCTAGCTTGAACCACCAAATCTTAATTATATTTAATTATCGATGTTGGAAAATTGAATACAAGGTAAATATTTCAATATGATTAAAGAAATATGACAAAAAATGACTTCACCAGTCATAACTTCTGAGTTATTGTATTTAATTAGATAAAAATTTAACAAGTTTACTAATAAGTTGAAAGGAAAATCATTTTCTTTATTCATTTTATAAGAGAAAACATTATAACCACTCTAAAAGCAATAAAAGACTTCCTTTCAGGACAACAAAAAAAGATACATGTTTATTGCTCCCGGTTGTTTTTCCTTTCAGGTCTCGGGCGCGATCGAATATGAGGGCAAAGTCTCTCGACACCAAACATATGAAAGGGACTACTGGTGTGGTGAGTGTACCGGGTTTGCCGGGGCTTCAGAATCATTCTTCAGCTTCAAAGCAATCACCCAAATTGGACCCATCATATCATATCTTATGATAAATTCAAATCAAATTCAAATGGTTTATTAACGTAAAAAAGTACATCCAAGGGGTGAGTCAGCCTGCTGAGATGCCCACCCAACTGACCTTGTAAGGCCTCACAGAATATTCAATATAAAAAAATATTTGTACTCAACAATTAATAAAACATTTGTACCATCATTGAAAAAAATAAAGTTATATATGTATATCTATATATATATTGTATAATATATCATACTCTGGAGGCAAAGTATTTGTATTTTTTAAGATGATGGGCACGATATTGTTATTTATCATGTGACAAGCTTGCATGGTGACATTACTGATGTTAGGGTTCCTGGGCCCGTATTCTACATAGTTATATGGACGACCATAACTAACGCTCATAGCTAACAGAATTTATGACAGTCAGTCTTATGGTCGTCCAGGGCCCGTATTCTACAAACCGTCATAGCTCAATCCGTCGTTCATAGCGAAAGAAAATGGCGCATTTCAGTCATAATACTGTCAGAAACTCTCATGATCGTCCATAAACGCTTATGATCGACCATAAAATGGTGTCGGATGCTAAGACAGGGTTCCCCCTGTCTTAGCGCCGCCTATGACCGTCACTAGTGTGTCAACATAGCCGCACCACAACAACAAGGTCCCCAGCCGAGGAATATTTTCCGAAGGAGGGACGTGCTTAACGAGCTCAGTGATGCTGAGCTTATATATATATATATATATATATATATATATATATATATATATATATATATATTTATATATATATATATATATATATATATATATATATAGTTATATATATATAGTTATATATATATATATATATATATATATATATATATATATATAGTTATATATATATATATATATATATATATATATATATATATATATATATATATATATATACCTATAGTTATATATATATATATATATATATATATATATATATTGATTTATTACAGCTTTGGGTAATACATATATATAATACTTCAGCCCACTCAAACGAAAGAAAATGTAATATTTAATGCTCTATTCTGTTCCTGCTCACAATAATGAGACACTATAGTGCACTAGTGCTTCCGTAGATTATCATTTGAATGCTCAAGTCTAGTGTATAACTGAAAAAATGAGCTGTAACAACACTGCTATTAATTCACACAATATTTCAGCTCGCCAAAACAACACAAGAGGTATATTTTCAGCTTTAGCCTGTTCTTTCTCTTATACGGAGGCACTAATCTCTCTCGTGATACCCATTTCAAGCCCCAAGTCTAGTTTGTTATTGAAAAAAAACCGACCTACGTGAATATTCTTTTCGGTGTGTACTATGTTTATGAAGTCAAAACAATTTAAATCCAAGAAAATAATGCCAAGAACCTACTTCATTCCATATATTTAAAGTTGACAAATTGTGAGCGTGCGTTCTAGCGGCAGAGGGTGTATGAGATATGACCCACGAGTTCTGGACGACCATAAGACTGACTGTCATAAATTCTGTTAGCTATGAGCGTTAGTTATGGTCGTCCATATAACTATGTAGAATACGGGCCCAGAACTCGTGGGTCATATCTCATACACCCTCTGCCGCTAGAACGCACGCTCACAATTTGTCAACTTTAAATATATGGAATGAAGTAGGTTCTTGGCATTATTTTCTTGGATTTAAATTGTTTTGACTTCATAAACATAGTACACACCGAAAAGAATATTCACGTAGGTCGGTTTTTTTCAATAACAAACTAGACTTGGGGCTTGAAATGGGTATCACGAGAGAGATTAGTGCCTCCGTATAAGAGAAAGAACAGGCTAAAGCTGAAAATATACCTCTTGTGTTGTTTTGGCGAGCTGAAATATTGTGTGAATTAATAGCAGTGTTGTTACAGCTCATTTTTTCAGTTATACACTAGACTTGAGCATTCAAATGATAATCTACGGAAGCACTAGTGCACTATAGTGTCTCATTATTGTGAGCAGGAACAGAATAGAGCATTAAATATTACATTTTCTTTCGTTTGAGTGGGCTGAAGTATTATATATATGTATTACCCAAAGCTGTAATAAATCAATATATATATATATATATATATATATATATATATATAACTATAGGTATATATATATATATATATATATATATATATATATATATATATATATATATATATATATATAACTATATATATATATATATATATATATATATATATATATAACTATATATATATAACTATATATATATATATATATATATATATATATATATAAATATATATATATATATATATATATATATATATATATATATATATATATATATATATAAGCTCAGCATCACTGAGCTCGTTAAGCACGTCCCTCCTTCGGAAAATATTCCTCGGCTGGGGACCTTGTTGTTGTGGTGCGGCTATGTTGACACACTAGTGACGGTCATAGGCGGCGCTAAGACAGGGGGAACCCTGTCTTAGCATCCGACACCATTTTATGGTCGATCATAAGCGTTTATGGACGATCATGAGAGTTTCTGACAGTATTATGACTGAAATGCGCCATTTTCTTTCGCTATGAACGACGGATTGAGCTATGACGGTTTGTAGAATACGGGCCCTGAAGTGTTCAGTTTTCGGACAATAACATAAATAGTGTTGCAAAGTATGAGAGTTTTCTTCATTACAAAGCTTGCAGGGTATTCCATTCTCACCATTTACATATTGTACTGCCAACACTACTTATACCCTAACCTTAGCCGCATAATAACAGTGTCAACTCTGGTGGATGTTCTACCACAGCATACTACATTGGTGTAAACTGTCACATAGTGTCTCATACTTTCACTTCCACTATCTATGATTTTGACAATATTTTCATAGTCCCATTGTCTTCTCCTCGTCAAGACACCCTTCACTCTTTGGAAACTCAGTGGCCTCAGAATCAATGGAATTCTTATTGAATGCCTCCTTTGCAAGCTTGGCACCAGTTTCATTGAGACAAATACCAATATGAGATGATATTCACATAAACTGCACAATATGCCCAGCATCTTTCACCTGAAAGATAATAGCTTTACATTGGGACACCAATGCACCATTTACAGTATTAATACTATTAAGAGAAAACAAAGCACTCTGACTACCTACAAATACATAAATATCTTTGCCTTTTAGAGATGCAACTAATAATTAATCCTTCGTATATCGCTTGAAGTTCTGCAGTTGTGGTGGACGAAAAATCCCCAAGTTTCTTAGATACATGTTCATCAGTACATACACCCTCTTCAAAATATTCCTTAATTACTGCCCCACATCCACCCTTATATCTTATGATATATATATATGTTTTATGATGTTACTGTAATTTTTTGCAGTTCAAGTAATGACTCATTATAGTTACGGAACATTTCAACATAGCTGACGTGATACAGATGTCTTAAATACATGGTGGAAGGTCTGTCAAGGCTATAATCTTTGAGCTGGTGAACTGCATTTCTTCCACCTTGCATACAGTATCATAGAAAAAAATATGTTTACCTGTTTCTTGTTGCAGTTCAGCATTTAAAGTAAATACGATCCTAGTACCAGATATTCTTTTTTGTCATGTATGGTCTTTAAGGTTGTTGGTTCAATACTCATTTCAAACCAGATAGATTATTTCGCAAGTTTTTGAGAAGATATGTCATGCTTTTTACACAGAATATGTGTGTGAGTACTATCAACTTACCGTGCATTATTCTCCTTTAGCCAGCACCTGTGAGGACAGAGCAAAAAGGACTGAAGGACTGGTTCGGACCCCAAAATAGAAACACGGATACGACCTAAGCTTATGTACCGTATATTGCGGCTTATAAGTCGACTTCTATAATTTGACCCCAAAATGTTGTACTAGAGGTTTACCTTGCAGAAAAGCCGACCCCTTAAACTATTACTTAGCCTGGCCCAATATCGGCCTGAGTCACTAAGTACTGGTTGTAAATTAAGTTTTATTTACAGTAAAGAAAATAAAACAATTCAAACAGATTGAAAACACCACCAACTTCAAGCATTTCAACATAAACAAACAGTCAGTTTTTACTTTTTGCTGTACTCACCTGTTTCACCACTATATCGGACGAATATTTACTCTTAAAACCCTAATGGTAAGTGTCCAACCACTTAGTAGAATAACATGTGTAAACACAACCCTTAGGCCAAGTTCAGTAGCAGTTTTCCGGTATCCTGATGTTACTGGTGCAAATATATTTAAAGGTTGCTATTTTATATCTACCCCATAACTCGACCCCTAGTTTTGACCATGAAAAAATTACCTTAGAAACTCGACTTATAGGCCGTAATATACAGTATATATGTATTGAATAAATAGCAGCAAGAGAATGACAGCTTGACTAAACCCTAAGTGAATATCTTGTGTGTACAGCTCACTACCTTCCCGACTTTATTATGTGACCCGCCCGACCTCCACACCTGACAACTACCATGACCTTGTGATTAGAGGGGGCTCCAGGTGCGGTCGTGGCTGGACGGAGCCAGCACCCGGTCGGGCACTGACTGGCTGGCTTGAGGGCGTCTTTTAAGAGTGAGTGAGTTCATGCAAATAAAGTAAGCGCCAGAGATCAAAGGTCGTCTTCTTTTGGGGAATTTGATGGGGCCATGCAGGCTGTGGTGCCACAGCCTCTAGTGCCCCAAAAGTGCAGGTTGCAGATGAGTAAGTGGATCAGATCCTGTTGAGTTGACCTGTCCTTTGGAGGAAGGTCCTGGTGTGTTTGAGTACTTTGAAAGCCAGGCCAGGGTCTTGAGAGCCACCTAAGAGGTCAGTTGTTGTTGGTCTGCGGAGGTGAAGAGACGACAGTGAGTGGAGGAGTGCCATGCGGTGGGAGTGGTGACGAGACCAGTGTAGTAGGAGGTGTTCTGGGGTGTCAGGTTGTGTAGGGCACCAAGGACAGTGGGGGTCCTCTGTCATGCCCAGCTTGTGTAGGTGGGAGTTTAGGCGGCTGTGTCCAATTCGGAGTCTGGTGACGGCAGTGTCAAGGGCACGGCTGGGGGAGTAGGTCCACCAGTGGTGTCGTGTGTCTTGTCTAATGTGTCCAAGTGAAGTGTACTGTAGGGCGTTAGTCAGGTCTGTGTCCCAGGGTAGTTTACAGGCTGTGTGGAGGTTAGTCAGAGAGTCAGACTGGTCAGTGGGGAGGTGTATGGGGAAGGGGTGGAAGTGTGCCTCTGCTGCCGCTCTGTTGGCCACCGTGTTGCCCATGACGCCGACATGTGAGGGGTCCCACTGAAGGTGGATAGAGAAGCCAGAAGAGGATAGTTGGAGAAGAAAGTGGTAAATGGTGAAGCAGAGGGAGTGGTGTGTTTTAGGGGGGTGACGCTGGATGAGTTGGAGGGCTGTGAGGGAGTCTGAGAAGAGAGTGACTGAGCAAGGGGAGGTGAGTGTGGTGGCAAACTTGAGGCCCTCTCTGATGGCAAAGAGTTCTGCCGTCAGAATGGAGGCAGAGGCCGGCAGCCTCCAGGCAGTGGCAGTGGAACGTACTGGGATATACATTGCAGCCCCAGGGAGGTGCTGGGAGGCGGGAGCCGTCGGTGTATATGTGGAGGGAGTTGGGGTATTGAGTGTGCAGGAAGTTGTTGAAAATAATCCTGCCCTGCACCGGACAGTGTCCCTTTGACCATTGTGTGTGTGTGTGTGTGTGTGCAGTGTCAAGGATATTAAGGAGGAGAGGGGAAACCAAGGGCCCAAAGGGGAAGTCTTCTCGAGAGTGAGAAAGGAGGGGGTGGGGTCACCCGGAGGCAGGCAAAGAAGGAGAGGGCTCTTTCTACAAAAGTTGTGTGGGCTTGATATGGTAGGGGGCTAAGATGTGGTGCCCTACTCTGTCGGAGGAGGAGGGATTGGAGGGCGTGGCAGCTGGGGGAGGATGCAAGTTTGGTGTAGGTGTGGACAAGGAGGGTGGAGCGTCAGTGTGACAGTGAGGATAGGGAGGATTCTGCCTGAAGGGCTGTGATTGGGGAGGACTTGAAAGCTCCCAAGGCTATACGCATGGCTGTGTTTTGAATTACATCCAATTTATGGAGAAGTGAAGGTGAGGCCGCCCCATAAACCTCACATCCGTAGTCTAAGCGACTCCGGATATAAGCACAATAGAAGCGAAGGAGGGTATGCCTGTCCGCACCCCACTTGACCCCTGCAAGGGACTTCATTAAATTTAATCTTTTGAGGCATGAGGTCACCAGGTAGTGTATGTGACGGCCCCAGGTTAGACGGGGGCCGTCCACTACTAAGCCTAGAAACTTATGTTGAGTTTTAAAGGGAATGGGTGAACCTTTGATGGTGACCACTAGTATGTTGGGTATTCGCCTTCTGGGGACTCACCGTTAGGCCCCAACGTGTTGTCCAAGTATCTATAGCATCAAGCCCATGTTGAAGGTTAAGTTGAGCCTGCTGGATAGTGGAAGCAGAGCAAAGGAGGGAAATGTCATCAGCGTACAAGAGTGCGTGTGTGCATGGAGAAGAGGGAAAGTCTGAAAGTAAGACATTGAAAAGGAGAGGACTGAGCAGGAGCAGGAGCAGGAGGAAGAGGAGGAGAATAAGGAAGAAGAGAAGGTTATTATAATTTCCCTAACTTAACTTAACCTAATGGTAAATCTGCATAACTACTGCTCCGACAATCTCAATATAAATATGAAGTGGTATATACTAACATAACATAATTAACCTAACATAACTTCAAAGAATCTTTACCAGGTAAATAATAACGAGCACCGCCTGAAACCTTGACAGATGTGTTGCTTACCTATGAATATATAGTGGGGAATTAAGAAGCAGGATTCTTGTGGTGTAATAATCACCACACTGGGATGGGACACACTCCAAGCCAGACGCTGTTTCCACCAAGCGGAGATGTTTTACCGCATCCATAGTGGTACTATAAACATCCCAATGCCTCCAGAAATCATAAGAAAAACACCTGCTGGAGCAAGCAACCCTGACCACCACTTGTACAGGCAACCCAGTACACGGGTTGACCCTTACCTGTACAGCATGTTCCCCCGAGCTGTACACTTGTGGAACAAATTACCCCAGGAAGCAGTCACAGCAGGCAACTTGCAGGAGTTCCGGAAGGCAGCATTACCAGCCATCCGCCAATCAACAGTACCACCTACCCTGAAGTGCCTGTAGAAGACAAGTTCTACATCCCAGGACAGCGACACTCGCTTTTTAGGGATTACCTAACTCAAGACTCAAGACTCAAGGTGTCCCCCACCTCTAAAGACTAGTGAGCCAGTATGTTTAAGCGGTTTTAATGTGTCTATCGTAGCGGGCTTTGAATGTGGCTATTGTTGGGGCGGTAAATACACTCTCAGGGAGTGCATTCCAGTGGTTGATGACTCTGATGGAGAACCAGTTGCGTGGGTAATGCTAGACGTATGGGAGCGAGCGTAGTGTTACCCGCTGGCCGCTGGAGGCGCCACCGTCGCGGCCAGAACAAAAAGTTAACATTGAGTGGTTTTGGTTTTATAATTATCTTTCTTGTCATTATTAGGTTACATTATCTCATCAATCAATTTAAAATCATTTAATTATACATACATGTATATTTATCAGGATGTATTTAGCGCAATTGAAATTCATTATTATCATTTTCGTCAACAGCGAATGAGAGTTGCAACTCGCGTGCGCGTTACTTCCAAGACGCCAACAGTAATGTGTAATGTGTGTGTGCACCTCCTTTTCCTGACCGCCCTTGATACCCCACGCCTCTGCCACGCACACACCAGGACGTGCCATAACCTATACCTCCTCTAGGGGCGGCATGAGGCTTCAGGAGGGCGTGGTGACCGTGTATGGTAAGTAAATGTATGAAGGCGTGAGTGTGGTGGCGAAAAATTGCGGAGGAAAGTTATGTGGAAAAAAGCAAAAGATACTGTTTCAATTTACTGCGTAATTATTAGTCATAGAACAAATATTCATTATGACAGTTGTACAGTTTAATTAGGTATATCAGATGCTGCAATGATATTTCCAATATCTCTAATAGTAATACTAATACTAATACTACAATTTCTATACTACTGAATGCTGTTTGAATGCTTATATTGTTGGAATCATCTTTTAACTTCTCTTGGGATTAGTTTTGACCGTCTGCCTCCTGCAGTGTGTTCCTTGGGTCAGCCGAATCACCTTCTCTCATCGCCACTCTCCTGATTGGCACCCCGTTGATAATCTTTTCTGGCCGACTTTTTTTTTCTATATCATTTTAACCGTTGGCGCCAGTAGGCTTATAGAGGCACAGATGGACTTGCCTCGCCTGTTATTTGACGTAGGTTATCAGATTTTTATAGTGACGCCTCAAATGTTTACGTTCTCTCTTGAATATGTTGAGAACGTGCAAGGCTAATCGCTGCTACAGCCTCAGATGCATATAACGTAAGTCCCGTCTGCCGTCTGTCCGTCTGCCGTCTGACGTCTGTGCCGTCTGAGGACAGTAATTTGCTCTCGACGGCGGTGGTGATATCAAAGAAAGAAAAGTGGTAAGCGAATATCGGGGATTCAAACCTGGGACCTTAGGCTCGCTTACCCGAGCGCTAGACCACTGTACCATCGCCTCCTCAAACAGCTGTGGGAAGGAACAAAATGGGAGAAAATAATGGAACCTGGAGGCGTGTGTGTGTGGGGTGGGGGGTGGGTGTCTGTGGGTGTGTGTGTGTGTGAAAAAAGGGAAAAGAAAGATTAAATGAGCTGGAGGAATAGTAGGTGACGGACAAGTGTGTGTGTACTTTGTATATTATTTGGCTGTTTATTTTATTTATTCATTCATTTATTTGTTTATTAGATTTTTTTTTTAAGCTGTAGAAATAGGAGTTTATGCACTTAGTTAGCTGTCTCCCCCAAAAAAAGTTCAATTTGAGTTGTTTTAGAATTAATGTACACTACGTTAGACTTGCTCTTCAGTATCAAAAATAAAAATTAATAATATTGATGCATATTTACTGGCAGTATCCTGAATTAGTGAGGTATCCCATGAAATACGTTATATGCTTTCGTTTTCTTCTATGAGACATTCCAGAGAGAAAATATTATAAATGGAGGGATGACAATATTTATTATAATCTGCTATTTTGTGTTAATTAAATGTATCGGTAAGACTTTATACGTTTATGTTGCATCAATTATAGTGTGGTGTGTGGTGTTAGAAATGTGTGTGTTAGTGTTGTGGTGTGTAGGGGAAGGTGTCATCTGTTAGTTATAGTGTGGTGTGTGGTGTTAGGAATGTGTGTGTGTTAGTGGTGTGGTGTGCAGGGGAAGGCGTCATCTCTTACATTAAATTCACTCAGTAGGAACACAGATGTTATAGTGTTTTTTTCTTCTTCTTCTTCTTCCTCTTCTTCTTCTTCTTCTTCCTCTTCTTCTTCTTCATCTTCTTTACTTTTCTTTTCTTTTCTTTTTCTTCTTCCACTGCCACTACTGTTACTTTTCTACTTTATGCTTTGGTACTTACAAGGTAGGTTACATACAACACATTGGAAGAAATTGTCTCACTTCGTTGTTTCATTTTCATTGTTAAGATCTGGTTTTCTCTGTCTGATTTTTATTTATTTTTTATTTATTTAGTTCAGATATCTTCATCCCTCAAGCAACTCACTTAAATTGGATGTTTATTGCAGTAAATTTTTAGTTTTCAATTCATGTTATCTTCGTAATCCTCTTTCACATATTTAAGGTAATTTATTTTAACCAATTTTTCGTCTTTAATGAACTCTATAGTCTTTTATATTCTACCACAATGATACACATCTCTATCTCTCTATGTTCTATTGTTATTTTCATGGTTATTACTGTTCTAAACTTGCTAATTGTTTACCTCATCTTGGTCTAGACTTTTTATACTTACTCTTGTCTTAGTTTTGTCATCCTTACAAAGGCATGAGAGAGAGAAACGAAATCAATAAAGAAATATTGGCAGAGAGAAAGAGAAGAAAAAATCTAAGTCAAAATAATACAGTGATAGAGAACATAAAAGGAAATAGAAAGGAACACACACACACACACACACACACACACACACACACACACACACACACACACACACACACACACACACACATCCGCCCCTTTTAGTGTGTGCGTGGGTGCGTTCCTCTTCACCTTTCTCCTCCCACATGCTGTACTTCCTCTTCCTTGCTGTCAGCGAAATCTCTTCCTTTTCCTCCTCATTCTCATCATTGTCGTTGTTGATATTAACTTCCTCTTCCTCTTCCTCCTCGTCCTCTTGTTCCTATTATTATTGTTATTATTATTTCAAATTTTTCTCATTTTTATTGTTATTATTATTATTATTGTTATTATTGTTATTGTTATCATTATTATTATTATTGTTATTATTATTATTATCATCATTATCATCATTATTGTTATTCTTATTACACACACACACACACACACACACACACACACACACACACACACACACACACACACACACACACACACACACACATACACACGCGTCTCCAGCAACATATTAACCACTCATCATCATCATCATCATCCAACTCACACCTATCATCTCTTAGTATGATAGCATGACATAATTGCAATCCAGTGCAGGAATTGTTATGTTGCTTCTGTGCAATGATGGGTATATCAAACCTTTTTATTTGTTATAATCTTTATTATGAAAATTGTTGTATTGTAACGAGAGAGAGAGAGAGAGAGAGAGAGAGAGAGAGAGAGAGAGAGAGAGAGAGAGAGAGAGAGAGAGAGAGAGAGAGAGAGAGAGAGAGAGAGAGAGAGAGAGAGAGAGGTACACACAGGAATGAGGTATGAGAGAAAGCTTATGTTTATGAATGTCTAACAACCAGTGGTACACAAGCGTGGATGGGAAGGTAATGAATGGAATGTAGTACACAGTAGTCACTAGATCACCAACACGTCACCTTCACATCACGTAACTCAACATCGAAGTGGTAACGAGACTCAACCTAACTTTGTGTAACGCGTTCATGCTGACCTTAAAAAAAATTGAAATTGTTTTAATCAAGGTCATTCTTGTGACCTTGACTGTAATAATGCTTTGTTTAAAGTGTTAAGACCAACGCGAGCACCACCTTGCACGTAACTGGCTGCCAGCTCAGTTCAGTATGGACAAACAGATTCTACTTATATCAGTAATATTTGCATTAATTTACCCTTCTGTTTCATGACAATTCTGCCGTCATCACAATACACATTGATGACGGGCGTGGAGGAATGTGTTTGCACAATATCTTTGAACACAGTAGAGCGAGGTAAGTCTAGTGGGACTCCAACACCACTCACGTCCAGTTATCAAACACCTGCCATGCATATCAGATTACTCCTCAGACATGCCTTCAACACCTTGGCGCGTCCTATCTATACATATTTGGTGGAGCTGATGATCGCGTCTCACTGCAGACTAATGTTGCATCTTCCAATATATGAAGTGTTACAAACCTGTCTATAGTGCAGAATAGCCTCTACAACTCATATAGTACACGTACAGTCACACATGAGAAATGTGAAAGCAAAGGAATGCAGAATAGCTGGTTTGATGCGAGTTTCTAATGCATAGTTTGTTTACAGAAAGTTATATAATTTAACTACACGGTATGAATACACTTTTTTGTTTTTTCCATTCCTTATCAACATTCAAATGAGCTGACTTCACACAACGCTGTGCAAATATATTTTTTGTTCTCTTTTTTGTTACCCATTCTCTCCATCGGTTGTCTCTCTCAAGGTCATTGGCCGAGGACGGGCGAGGCCGTGGCTGATGATGACTGTGGTATCCTAGTGCATCATTGTAGATGACTTATTACAGTAACAGTGAGGCTGAGCGGTACAGTCATGCTGTAAAGCGGGACGGATGTTGTCTCGCCGTGGGAACAGCGATGTCGGGGTTAGCGAGCGACGGCGCGGCACGCTTGAGGCAACGTGACTCACTTTTTGCACACACACATTGGAGTCATCCAGCCCCTGAGGATCGCTTAAGTAACAAGGCTCAGGAGAGCAGCAGTGCCTTGCCGCCCGACAGGCGACCTAGGTTGGCTAGGGCGTCCAGCTGACCTTCCAAGTCGTGGTCAGACAAGTCGCTGAAGTCGTCCCTGCTGCTGGACACGTCATCACCGTCTGATGCACACGGTGGGTCGGTCTTTAACGTGGCACATGTGTCCACACCGTCGTCACTCTCATCAAATATCTTGGCAAGGGCCAGTATGTAGGACTCCTCAGGAGGGTCTTCGTCTTCGGCAGGCACGTCCTTGGTGTCTTCAGGGGTGTTGGGTGAGGCCGGGAAGGGCTCATGATCGTCGCGAGGGGTGGGAGAATCAATAGGGGAATGTAATTCACCGTAGGGTGACTCCGCATCGGGTGTATTCTCGTCCTCCTGAAGGAGGCGAGACAGAGCGTCGATGTACCTTAGCGCCATCTTGAGCGTCGTCATTTTTGTTTCGGCTGAAGCGTCACCGCGGCAGCAGTCCTCAGTGTCTGGCAACGCCTGGCGCAGGTTCTCGAAGGCTTGGTCTATCTCTTGTTCTTGGCACTGCTCACGGGCGATAACTAACCTCCGGCGATGCTTAGCAGTCCCATGCGGCTTGAATCTCTTCCCGAGAGGTCGCTGCGGCGTTTCTCGCGATCGTCGATCATGCAGGAGACGTCGAATGATGGTCCGCGGCCGCAGTCCATACTTATCGGCGATTCTGGAGTATGGGCACCGGGGACCCCGTCTGGTCGGGGACGGCTTGGTCCGGGTCTTGCAGGGGGCCACCCGCAGGGCCAGGCGTTCCATGTTGGCACCGAACCCTCGCTCAAACTACCGCCAGCCTCAGGCACATTCCGATCAGTTTAGGAAGGTGGTCACTGTTACGCTCTGTGTTACATCTCCGTTGGTTTCCACTTCCTTGGCTCGTGGGTCACCAGCCACTGCGGGGCACTCACTGCACACACTCAGCTCAGTTCCAAGGGTGATGGGTGCTTCCCTTGTTCACTCTGTGCTGCAGGAGTAACAGGCCTTCCTGGTGCCTGACCCACCCTAACCAAGCACCAAGTCACGGAACTGACGGGCTCACTGCCACATTGTCGTTGTCCAATCAACACACTTCACTCGTCACTGTCATGTACCTCGTGTGCCTTTCTAAGCGACCTTGCCAGTCTCCCAACGGTGAGGTGCAGGTCTAGCCAAGACGGGGAGAGGAACAGGGAGGAGGAAACTTGAGCGGAACCTTGGGAGGCGGTGCGTGCCAGAGTAGCGCAAGACTTCGGTATCTCTGGCTGCGAGGAAGTGAACTACTGGCGAAGGGCCTCACTCACCCAGGAAGCAGCGGCCCTCCACTACCTCCACCACATACCCCCCCTCCCACCACCCCTGCTGCCTCCATACACAGCCACGCCGTCAGGTGTGGCCTCCAAGTCGCTGCGCCGCCCCCCAAGCCTCCCAGGGTGGTCACGCCGGTGGTCACAGAGTGGGTGCACGTGTTCCTCGAGCAGGTGCGGCCCAAGCATCCCTCGGATTTGCACAGGACTCTCCCGAGGACACTGTACGGGGACACATGGTGGAATGCGGGATACGCCTTTGTGGTGCGGCGGGGCGGCGAGAGAGCGGGGGAAGGAGGAGTGACAGGGACGGAAGGGAGGGAGGGATGGAGGGAGGGATGAAGAGAGGAGAGTGGTGAGGAGGGAGGAAGGTGTTTGGGAGATGCTCTGGGACACATGCTTCTTCCTGCCGCTACTTTGACACCTTGGCGTTCCCCTCCCCCCCCACCCCTCACTCCCCCCCTGTGTTATATGCCTCGTGTGACCCTGTGTCCATGTCAGGGTGGAGGGGAAGGTGCAGCCCGCGGCCCAAATTGTGTGTGTGTGTATTTGTGTGTGTGTATTTGTGTGTGTGTGTGTGTGTGAATCTATAATTTTTTTCTCCAATTCTCAAGTGATCGACGTCTAATTATGCATATGAACGTTTTTTTTGGTCCATCTTATAACTGTTTTTTTCCTTGAATCATTATTTGTAGTACTTAATTTACTCTCTCTCTCTCTCTCTCTCTCTCTCTCTCACTCTACTCATCCCTCTCCACACTCCCATCTCTCACACTCTCACTCTCCACACACACACACACACACACACACACACACACACACACACACACACACACACACACACACACACACACACATCAGTCGTGGCATCAACTTGACCTGCCTTCGTGCCCTCCTTCACCCTCAGGACCTAATCATTCCAAATACCTCCTCCTCCTCCTCCTCCTCCTCCTCCTCCTCCTCCTCCTCCTCCTCCTCCTCCTTCTTCTTCCTGGCCTTACTCGGATATCTCCCTGCTTATCTCTCCTCCTCTCCTCCTCTCCTCTCCTCCTCAAGACGAAAATGATGATAATAATTATCTTACATCACCATCTCATCTTCAAACACACAACACACACACAACACACACACACACACACACACACACACACACACACACACACACACACACACACACACACACACACACACACATAAACACGTATAAATATTCCTCTCATTTCGCTTCGCCATTCATTTCTTCTGTGTAGTGTTTATGAATGGCTTCCTTCCTTCCTTCCTTCTTTCGCTCTCTCAGCCAACCTCAGACAGACAGACTCCTGCAATCACCTTGTCGCGTTAACATTTGTGAATGGCTTATGTTCTTGCCTCACCTGCAGCCTCTTCCGTGCCCAGAATAGAGAGTGAGAGAAAGAGAGAGAGAGAGAGAGAGAGAGAGAGAGAGAGAGAGAGAGAGAGAGAGAGAGAGAGAGAGAGAGAGAGAGAGAGAGAGAGAGAGAGAGAGATGTGCAGGATTATCAGGTGCTGTGCCAATTCTTATAAACTGAAGCCAAGACAAGACAGAGGCGGTCCATTTACAGCTACTAACCACAAGGCTATAAGATGGTGCTCCGAGATACGCCCTTCTACACCTTCCTCTGTGTGTGTGTGTGTGTGTGTGTGTGTGTGTGTGTGTGTGTGTGTGTGTGTGTGTGTGTGTGTGTGTGTGTGTGTGTGTGTGTGTGTGTGTGTGTGTGTGTCTTGCTCTTCTCCAAGCCAGTAACGAACGTCGCGAGGGTAACTAACGGTCTTAAACAAGTAGCAGAACAAGAGGAATTTACACCAAAACCATTATTAACATTGCTGGCCCTCGAGACTTTCTACAACATGACTATATTGGGCAGGACGGGGGCACGGCAGGGCAAGGCAAGGTAAGGCAAGGCAAGGCAAGGCAAGGCAAGGCAAGGCAAGGTAAGGCAAGGCAAGGTAAGGTAAGGTAAGGTAAGGTAAGGCAGGGCACGGCAGGGCACGGCAAGGCAGGGCATGGCAAGGTAAGGCAGGGCAAGGCAGGGCAAGGCAGGGCAAAGGCAAGGTAGGACAAGACAGGGCAAGGCAAGGCAAGGCAAGGCAGGACAAGGTAAGGCAAGGCAGGGCACGGCAGGACAAGGCAGGGCAAGGGAGGGCAAGGGAGGAAGGGGTGAAGCAGGGTGTGCTGTGATTAGGTGGAGTCAGATTGATTTCAATGATCAGACGGTTTGAAATTAAGAGAGGGTGTCTTTTTGGTGTGTTTTCTCCATCGTTCGTATCCTTCGCCTGAGTTGAGTTTGGATTGGAACCTGAACGAGATGTTGTGTCAGGCTGATCTTAAGTTTTTATTTATTTATTTATTTATTTATTTATTTATTTATTTATTTATTTATTTATTTTATAGTGCTACCTAGAGTTGTTTGGGGGGTGGTGGTGGTGGTGGTGTTGTTGTTGTTGTGCGTGTGTTGCGGTTGAATTAGAATTGCTGTTGAATTAAAGAAGGGATCGTACTACTGTCTTTTGTTTTTGTTTTTTATCTTCTTTTATTTTTCTTCATTTAATTGCGTCTACATGGGTTATGTGTTTAAACTTCATAATTGCATCATAATTAAGTAGCTTTGTTTATTCATTAATTAACTCTCTGTCTCTCCTTGATCATTTAGTACACCAAGAGTCGTAATATAACGCCTTTCTTGTACTACATTGCTACTATTAATGTCATTATTGTTATTTCTTCCTTCCTTCTCCCTCCCTTATTTTACCTTGTTTGCAGTCTTTTCCAAAACATGTTTGTAGTAAATGGTCCACACCACTTATCAATTTCTTGTTATTTATACGATCAGAAGACTTTCTGTGTCTCTTTTTTTTTCTTCTCTCTCTCTCTCTCTCTCTCTCTCTCTCTCTCTCTCTCTCTCTCTCTCTCTCTCTCTCTCTCTCTCTCTCTCTCTCTCTCTCTCTCTCTCTCTCTTTGTCTTTCTCTTTCTCTCTTTCTCTACATCAATAATTATGTATCGCTTTTTTTTTCATAAGCTCTTTGCTCCAGCAGCTTCCCACGTTTTTATGACACTTGCTTTTCCACTCTACTTCATCATCGATTTGGCGTGTTGATTAACTATAATTTGGACAGCTGAGATAGATAGATAGATAGATAGAGAGAGAGAGATAGAGAGAGAGAGAGAGAGAGAGAGAGAGAGAGAGAGAGAGAGAGAGAGAGAGAGAGAGAGAGAGAGAGAGAGAGAGATCGGTATATCAACGAGACAGCTGCGTTTGAGAAACGAGTCTGTGTGAAACAAGTATTACCTTCAGAAACAGGTATGTGTATGAAAGACAGGTGTGCGAGCGAAACAGGTGTGCGAGGGAGGTAAGAATATCGGAGGGGGGACGGGACGAGGGAGGGGGGGGGGAACTTAGTTTGCGTGGGAGGAAACAGGTATGTATGTGTGGGGTGAGAGAGAAGAGGGAGTAACAGATGTAGCTAAAACACGTGTGGTGGATAGAACAGATTTACAGGTGAAAAGCAGGTAGGTATGAGTGACAGGTGGGTGTGTGTGGTAATAGCGCGGAGGGAAGTGTGTGAGAACGACAGGTGTTTGATGATGCAATGACAGGTGTGGTGAGAGAGGGAGGAAGGGAGGGAGGGAGGGAGGTATGGTGGTGTGACAGGTAGATGAGTGTGGCGAGACTAATATGTGAGTAAGACAGGTGTGAGGGAAGGAAGGAAGCAGGTTTGGGTGAAGATGAGAGAGAGAGAGAGAGAGAGAGAGAGAGAGAGAGAGAGAGAGAGAGAGAGAGAGAGAGAGAGAGAGAAAAAAAAAAATAATAATAAGATACGAACACTCCTCTCGTTCCCAAACAGTCGAGGCTCCAACACGTCACTTACAGAACACCAGGTCATCAAGAAGTAGCCCTCCAGGTAACCTTTGTCATTATCTATTAATTAAGTGACTCAGGTAGAATCAGCTGCTGCAATCATGAGTCAAGATGGTGGTGGTGGTGGTGGTGGTGGTTGGAGGTGAGTGGACTGAGTGGATAGGTGGGTGGGCTTGGCTGGAGTAGCCGTGTGACTCCACCTTTCACCTCCTCTTCCTTCTTCTTCTTCTTCTCCTCCTTTACAACTTGCCGCTTGTTTAACCGCCACCTCTCCTAATTGCCTTTTTCTTTTACCCTCCTCCTCCTCCTCCTCCTCCTCCTCCTCCTCCTCCTCCTCCTCCTCCTCCTCCTGCTCCTGCTCCTCCCTTCTCGCTACATCACACTTATAGAGAGTCTTCCCTCTTGTCCAATAATGATGGCACAAATTGCATGTTTCCTCCTGCGTGTTGTGTTGATTGGGTGTTGGTGTTGTGTACACCCGGCTGTTGGCTGCCTCTTGATGCAAAGCGCAGCCAAGTGGACGACAGATTAACGTTTAATGAAAAGATAAATGAATTGATACGTAAGTAAGTGAATTGCCAATAAATAAGTGTCATTGTGTTAATAGAAGGAGGATTTCTCTTTACAGCATTCAATTAGATATGTTTGTCCCTCAACGAAATTAAACACTGCTTATATATATATATATATATATATATATATATATATATATATATATATATATATATATATATATATATATAAAATGTATATATATATATATATATATATATATATATATATATATATATATATAAGAATTATGTATAAAAAGAAGCTCCCTTCATGTCTTAGAAATTTCGCACATCAGGCAATTATTTCCTGGTAACAAAAATTTAATAGAAATATAAGTAAAACATTTATGTATTTATCTTTTAATGAAAAAAAGATGCAAGTGTTGACATCTTAACCACAGATGGATGACATTATCAACCAGTGCTGTTTCAACACACAGATCGCCTCGAAGAGTGTGGTCACACCCACACACACACCCAACACTGGGAATGTCTCCACTATCACCACACAAACAACTCTATATAGAACTAGATGAAGAAAAAAAACTAATAAAAAAGAAACTTAGGATCAGTCTGACACAATATCTCGTTCAGGTTCCAATCCAAACTGAACTCAGGCGAAGGATACGAAGGATACGAAGGATGGAGAAAACACACAAAAAAGACACACTCTCTTAATTTTTGACCGTCTGATCATTGACCACTACACACACTATAACACATGCCTTCACCCCCGCCACCATCCCTACACACACCACAACACATGTCTTCTCCTCCACCACCACCCGCCATATGACACCGTTGTTGAGGCGCCTGAATTAAAATCCAAACCACCTGACACCACAAATAAACATCACCGCCACTGCAGTAACCATAGAAGCCTGTCTCTCCTTCCCTCTCTCCCACACACATCAAAAACACCACCACCAACACAAACAGCTTCACAGATGCCACCACCACCACCACCACCGTCATCACAAAGCCTGCGTCACTGCGTCAGGAGAGAAGGAAGGTGAACGCATCTCCGGTTGGCGAGAGTATGCGGGTCGCGGCAACACAGTAATTAAGGAAGGTTCCGGCAGGGCGAGGACCACCAGGCTGTTCTCTGACGCCGTAAAAGGTGACGTCACACACCGCTCACCAACCCCTGATCCCCGGGGCCGAAGGAAGTGAAGCGGAAAAACACGCGATGACCAACCACATGCACGGATTTCCCTTCACAGTACAGCGGCAGGTGGAATGCGGTCGTGGAGAAGTCATTGTGGAAGAAAGCGGAAAGGAAAAAGTTACAAAGGGAGGAGTATTAGCCAAGTAATGTTTAATGTTGTACGTTTCAAGGGCCCCGAGGAGAGGGACGTGCCCAGGTAAGATGTTAACATGCCCAGGTGTGTGTGGCTTCCAGGTATATACAAGGATGAGAGACGTTCTGCTTCTTACCCCCCATCCCCCTTTACCATTCCATTCTCCAGCATACACACACACACCTGAACAAATTTCTAATCACTTGGTGAAATTATCTCCACATTATGTTCGGAATTTCACACCAATCACTAATATCAGTCTCTTTTTTAACTCTCTTCTAAAGGCCTGTCCACTTGACGAGACGAAAATACCACAACAGAGACCGTGGAACAATTCATATCAGCCACGTGCAGACAGGAAGAAAGGCCCACTCACACCCGGAGAGGCGGAGGGACATGACCACAAAAATTATCTGGGGGTTGGTTGGGGTGGCGCGTGGGAGGCAGTGAAGCGAAACACCGTCTCTTGTACCTCACTTCAAGTATATATGAGGTGGGTTCACGTTACTTCGCCGTCACTTTACAGAATCAAGGGGAGTCACGGTTCACTTGATGCTGGAGGTACTGAGGGATGATGGGAAGGGATAAAGGGAGTGAAGAGGAACACCAGCTGCGGAGGAGGAGGAGGAGGAGGAGGAAGTGGAATCGTGCGCCAACTGTGAAGTGTTAGTGCAGGTTTTTTTTTATTATATTTTGTCGGCGTTTGTGTCTTTCGTCATTCTCTCAACCTTTGTTTCTGTGCGTGTGTGTGTGTGTGTTTGTGTGTGTGTGTGTAGTTGTCCATCTGTTCTATTCTTCTCCCCTCCCTCCCATCCACACTCCACTGGCATTCTCTTTCTATCTATCTCTCTGACACACACACACACACACACACACACACACACACACACACACACACACACACACACCAGGAAAACCATCCTAGCTGTGGGTCAATTCACAAACTGACGACACATATTTACGAAGCCTTAGGAGCTTAAAGCCTAGCCTTCGCACATACACCACCACCATTACCATCATTCTCTCTCTCTCTCTCTCTCTCTCTCTCTCTCTCTCTCTCTCTCTCTCTCTCTCTCTCTCTCTCTCTCTCTCTCTCTCTCTCTCTCTCTCTCTCTCTCTCTCTCTCTCTCTCTTTTCTTTCGTTTTCCCTCCCTTCCCTTTCAATCCTTTTCTCTCCACCTCCCATTTTCTCCACTCCCTCTCCCTCCACCCGCCACTCCCTTCCTCCTTTCATCTGTCATTCCCACACCTGTCATCTTCACCCTGCCCGCCCCCCCCACCGAGTGCCCCCCAACGTGCCAGGTCACACAGGAGCCGTCGACTGCCCCGCCCCTAAGTCGGCACCTGTGTCTTATCGTCGTCAACTTTCTCCTCCGGGTAAGGCTACGACCCCCGTGACCCGTTAGGTTGAGAGGGCGTGGCCTATCCCCCCCCCTCCCCCCTCCCCCCTACCCCCCTCCTTTGACAGCTGGGACCAAGAGTGACTGAGGTTGGTAACTGTAGGTGACTGTGATGGTGATTGTGGCTGGTTCCTGATTGGCTGTATTGATGAAGTTTTCATTCTATTATATATGTCATTTTTTTTTATATTCTGACTTCACCTCTTCTTAATTGCCTCCTTTCCATCTTCTTGTTGATCTTTGCTTTTTTTTCTTTTTTTTTATACTGTTCCATTCCATCCATCTGTCTGTCTGTGTCTCTCTCTCTCTGTCTGTCTGTCTGTGTCTGTCTGTTTGTTTGTCTGTCTGGCTTCGTGGTTCCCCTCTGCCCAAGTAATTCACAGCTGGCACGAGCAAGTGATGGGTATTTATAGAGCTACACCTTCAGGCAACCACTGAATGGGAAGGAACTGTTGCATCATCGCACTAAGTAAAGCAGGGTAGTGTTGCAGCAGACCATGTGTGTCTAGATACATTACTTGTTTCTCTTTATAAGTAATGGATCAGATTAAACCATTACCTCACTGTATTGTATTAAAAGGTAATCAAGTACGCGTATATTACATGCATGTCTGTGTGCTGGTTTACTGTGCAACATAAGGTTAAGGTAAGAGTAAGGCGCGAGTATCATGTGCCTTCATACCTGTTTGACTCCCTTCATCTGCTTTCCAAGTGTTAGTTCCGGCTGGGAGTCCATTCTCATCTTGCAAAGAAATGATGCGGGGAAGACAAGGAGGAAAAAAATGACGTTCTTATAACTTTTTTTCTCCCTTCCCAAGTTGCGTTTCGCTGCACACAAAGGAAAACCTGCTGCTGAGGTCCCTGCCCCCCCTCCCCACCACCCCTTCCAGCACCACCCATCCCCGCCCCGGACAGCCCCGCCATACTCCACCCTGACCCCTCACCCTGCATCACACTACCACCACTATTCCCTCCTTCCTCACTGCTGCACCTCCACCCTCCCTTTGACAGGCCCCTCTGACCCCTGTGCCGCCCCGCCATGACCCCGCCCCGCCTCTCAGCCGCCGGGGCCACCTCACTACTCTACACACATGACAACTTTCGCCCCGACCCGCGCTGACCACACTTTAACATTCCTTCTGCCTTGGAAAATTAAATAATGTTTGGTCAAAAATAGATGTTTTAATAACTTAACACAAACATAAGTGATAATAAAGACAAACAAATAGAGCCGTTTTGTAGAAGTACTGAAGACTTATCATTGTTTATCAATAATGTATACAAAAAATAATGGTATTTGATCCTTTCAGCACAGTGTGTAGAATATAATCTCATGTGAATATATTTCCAATATTTTTCACTCATTCTGACTAGTTGGTTTAGCAACTATCAGATGTGTTGTGAAGGACATTTGTTTGCTGCGTTCATCATAAACAAACAGCAGCGGTCCGTACATAAGAAAATATGTTTTCCCAATTACCTTCATTATTTGTATTGCCTTGTTAAGATAGATGCCCCTTTGGCCAGTGGTGGCGGTGGTGGTGGTGGTGGCGGCGGTGGCGGCAAGGAAGGAGTGGTCACACCTTCATGAGGGCATGTGCCTCTAGGCTTGGCGAGGAGGTGTGTCATGTGGTTTAAACACCTGCAGGATGAAGGCGTGGAAGGAAGGGTGAAGACGAAGCAGACAAGTCACGTTGAACACCGGCTCGTCCTCACAGGATGATGATGGTGAGCAGGAAGATGGTGGGTCGAGGGTGATATAAGCAAACTTCTCCGCCTGCAGAGTCTGACCATATGTGAAATAACGGCTGAGCCTCAGGTTGTTGAGGGGCCCGGCCTCCATGAGGGCCTTGGCGGAGGACACAGGTGGAAGCGGTGACTCTGGGGAGGCTTCATACCCGCCTACGGAATCAAAGAAATTGATGACCACTGGGACGGGGTCACTCACCCACGTCAGGACCTTCATGGACTTGACCTTACCATCCACCTTCCTGAGGACCACCTGGAGGCTCACCACATCGCCGTCGTGGCCTCGTGCCATACTGGAGAAGTGCATGGCGTAGCAAGTGCCTCGTAGGTGTATCGCCGACTTGGGCGTGAAGTAGTGCCGTGCCTCTTTCAAGTGAAAGTCAAACTTATTAATGTAGATGACTGAGGAGAGGGTGACGCTGTGACCAAGGCTGTTGGGCCCCGCCTGGCACTCAGGCACCTGCAGGCTCATTGAGGGATGCCCTGCCTGGCCCTCTGCTGCCGCCACTTCATTGTAGTTGATAACACGGCAAGCCAGTGGTTGCAGTACCACCATGCAATGTTTTGCCTGTAGCAGTAACACCTCTCTGGTGATATCCATCAGCTGTGTGTACTCACGATACCCCTCGCGCACAAACCTTCGAATCGCCTGCGGAGGAATGCCTCGTCGCCGGAGGCCGGCCAGGGTGGCGAGGCGAGGGTCGTCGTAGGTATTGAAACTGGTTCCCTGCCAGGTGATGAGCTGCCGCTTGGATAAGATGCAGTCATGAACTTCAAGACGCTGAAATTCTCGCTGGGGGACCCTGTAGATACCTAGTTTCCTGTGTATCCATTGGTAGAGGGAGCGATGGCCGGCAAACTCAGCTGAACAGAGGGAGATGGCAATACCTTCCCAGGAGTCGATGATAGGATGGGAGAAGTCGTAGGTAGGATAAATGCACCAACGGCTCCCGGTTCGGTAGTGCTCAGTGTTGCAGACACGGTAGGCCACCGGATCACGGAGACCCGAACGAGTCCGTACCTTAAGCCTGAGTACCGCCTCGCCCTCACTGTAGATCCCAATACACATTTTTTTGAATTCTCTCATGTTCTCCTTAGCGGACCTGTTCCTCCACGGAGACTCTGCCACCATCTGGCTCCTCCCTTCTTGCTGCTGGTGGCACACAAAGGCAGCTCCTTTCACAATCAAGTGACACGCACTCAGGATGAGGTCGTCAAAGTAGTCGGACGTGTAGGAAACAGTGGCAGGCCAATAGCCTAGCCAACGTACCATCTCGAGGGCATTGTTGCAGTAAACCTGTTGAGCCGTGTTGGGGTTGGTGTCATCAAACCTGAGGATACATTCCCCTCCGTACTTGTGGGCGACGCTGAAGTTTATGCGGATGGCCTTGGCATGTCCCAGGTGAAGTGGACCGTTGGGCTCCGGCGGGAAGCGTGTCCTCACCACACCCACGTAAGCCTTACATGCTTGCATCTGTCCTGGCGACAGGCTGAACAACCCCTGCCGGAAGTAACCGCTCTCTGCATAATGTTCCTCACTCTTCGCATCCAACAGGTCCGCTGCAGCAGAAACAACATTGTAACTAGTGGTCAATATCGACTTCTTTCATGTTTCAGCTTCATTGACAGTTAAGAGTAGGACAGTGGTTGGTATGAATCTGATAAATGCATGCATGACAGTAGCCTCATAATAGCTAAGTATAGCCTGGGATGTAGACGGGACAAGGTGGAAGAAAAACTAAAGATGTGATTACCAATATAACATTTATGGTTAGAGACTCACCCTCTGTACAGATGGTCTCTTCGTCACTCTCAGGAGTGAAGTTTGACGGTTCTTCAGTGGACTGTGTGCTTCCAGCTAACTCACACAACCATTCATGGGCGAATGTGACTCCAGGTTTAGGCATGGCAGAACACCTACCCGTGAAGAGTTATATATACATGTATGTGTTTTATTTATATAAATAAAAAAAAGACTGGTAACTTTAATGAAAAATTAAGTTTAAGAAAAGGATGTGCAGTGACTGGATAAAGGAAAAAAATACAAAACTGTATGATAACGCAGTTCATGAAACTATACATTCAACAAGAAATCTACGAATCAAGAAAATAAACTATAAAAAAAAAACTGAACCCATAACGAAAACAAAGGTAGAATGAGGTTACAGTAAAGTACAGTACCACCTCCTAGTTACCTGTCAGGCTTGGAAGGGTGTGCAGTGTGGAAGGGTTGTAGCCCTTCAGTACCTAGTGACGCCATGTCCCTGAGGTGCAGGTGGGGCCCGGCCACCAGCACCTGTACACAAGGTTCCTGGACCATGCTGCCTCCTGATGATATGTCCTCACCTCCTATGGATTCCGCGCTGCTATTACTTTCCAATCTGCCTTCACCTGCTTCAGTGTCGTCATCGCCTCCTTCAGGGTCTTGGTATCTGTCATGCCTCCTTGCACCTATTCTCTCCACCAGGCCTGTGAAAAGCAATGAACAAACTCCACCTATGGTCCTATGGTAGCACTGAGAGAGAGAGAGAGAGAGAGAGAGAGAGAGAGAGAGAGAGAGAGAGAGAGAGAGAGAGAGAGAGAGAGAGAGAGAGAGAGAGAGAGCAAACGAGGCTCACGTCGTTCATTTTTAACATGAGGAAGGAGGATAAAATCATAAATACTTGCCCCTGATCCAGGTTGCCACTCGTCGTGTCACTCCCCGCACCACCATGCCGCCGTGGGGTGCAAACTCGTGCACACACACACAGGCAACAGGAGGGACGACCTGTGACTGACTTGCCTGATACTCTACGGGATGAAAATGAATGAATTAGTTGACTACAAATGCTAATTACTAATACTATTTATAATGATAGTTATAATAATAATAATGATATTAGTAATAATGATAATAATAATAATTATTATTATCATTATTATTATTGTCATTATTATTATTGTTATTATTATTATCATTATTATTATAATTTTTTATTATTACTATTATTATTATTATTATTATTATTATTATTGTTATTATTATTTTTATCATTATTATTATATCATTAATTTACGGAGCACACCTATTGTTTTCCTTTACTTATCATGAATAGGCTAGCTACTCTAGGTCATCATAGATCGTTTAATCACCATAACATAACAAAATAAACAGAAATATACGTAAAGTATAATGTAATCATAACTTAGGTTAATGTAAGGAGCAGAGAACAATTATGACATTGAAATAATCCAAAGTAGCCTAGTCTGAACTTAATTATTATTGTCATTTTGTGTTGCTTCCTTATTTAGGATTCTCTGTCCTTAGGTGAGATTAAGTAATGTAATATCATGGCATGGCTACCACATCACAGACCTATGTTTTAGATGTGAGATGACACTATGCAAGGTTATAAATAAGAGAAAAAAAATAGTGACCACATAGCCTAATATTTCCCTCCCAACCTTACGTAGTTTCATTCGTTTCTTTTGTATCTATTCGTATGTATCTACACTTTCTTAATGCCTGTGTAATACATTAATAATTGAAAATAGCAAAATCAGTATCATGATGTGAGTGCAAAAAGTTTTATTAGAGAAACCATGATCAATGAAAGTAGCAAGTTAGCTCACCGGCTGTCTTAAAGTGTAGTGCAGCTTTGTTTGTGAAAATACTACATGAAGAGTGACTGACCTGAACTGACCTGACCTGCTAGTGTGGTCATAATAGTTTGTTAGATGGTTGTTATCACATTCAGCACCAGCACCAGGAATTTGTTGTTTTGATAGAGGAAATGAGACGTGCTGAGTAGCCTACTGAGAGCCGTGCTGCTGAGTGAGAACTGCTCCGACTACTAATCAATAGGTTCTTAATTAACGTTAAAATGTAGTAGTATACATCAACCACACTTAATAATATAATGTAACTATAATGAATATGTGATTTTGTTGTGTATTTATTTTTTTGTATTATATTTGTATGAGTAAATGTAGTAGAAAGTTATTTTTTAATCATAGGTATATAGTCAATGATTCACGAACCTTCGACAGACTCTATCTTGTTAGTACCTCGTTCAAAATTATATATAGGCACCTCACCACTGTATTATTTATGGTGACGAGTAGAGGACTTGATAGCTATGTAGAAAACAATTAATGTAGGCAAATTAGGGGTAAGTAATTCCACGTATTTATACTACTCATACACTTTTTTGTCTGTAGTAGAAGTAGAAGTAGTAGTAGTCGTCGTCGTAATTATAATATTACCAGCAGTAGTAGTGCAATATTTTCATTACAATTTTAATACCATACGAGACAGCTATTATGTTTTGATAATACCTTCCCACCACCACCACCACCACCATCATCACCACCACCACCGTCACCACCACCACCACCGTCACCACCACCACCACCACCATTACCACCATTGCCACCACCACCTGAACACTTAAGGGAAAGAAACATATACGTACATTGTTCATTTATAAATCCATGACCACTACCTCATTACCACTCACCATTACCTTACCATACCACACCACTACAACACACACCACATACACCACCATTCCAATAACAGCATCAAAACACAACTATTGATGGTGTCAGCAGCGTATAGTACTTGGCGTGGCAGAGTCAATTCGCTGAGTCTTCAAGAGAATCACTTATTATAACCGTGAGGATGGAAGGGCCAGGGAGGGAGGGTAGAGGGGGCGTGGGACAATTTTGAAAGTTTGGTTCATATGTGTTCGTCAGCGGAATGTGTATGTGTGTGTGTGTGTGTGTGTGTGTGTGTGTGTGTGTGTGTGTGTGTGTGTGTGTGTGTGAGAGAGAGAGAGAGAGAGAGAGAGAGAGAGAGAGAGAGAGAGAGAGAGAGAGAGAGAGAGAGAGAGAGATTCAGTGTTCAGTAGATTTAAGCTTGTGATCAGTATCTCTCTCCCCTCCCCTTCTCTCTCTCTCTCTCTATATATATATATATATATATATATATATATATATATATATATATATATATATATATATTTATATATATATTGCTTTTCTTTAACGTGTGTATCATATTCAATCTTCTAATTCTGTATACCGTAAAATCAACCTACGTAATTAGTTTTCTTTTTTATCATATAACACTGTTTCTACATCAGAACTTAGGTGGATGTAAACTGAAAGAAAAACTTTTTGTTGTGGCTGTGTATATTAAATGCTTATTGTTATGTTCTCAAGGTTACCAAGGAGGAGGTGGAAGAGGTGGAGGAGGAGGAAGGAGGAATAGTAGGGAGGAGGTGGTGGTGGTGGTGGTGATGAAGAAAGAGGTGCCATGGAGTCTCGTGGTATTTTTTTGTCCCTGACGGCAAGGTCTTGGGCGACAGGTGTATCAAGGTAACCACGCCACACGCGAGACAGGTGAACAGGTACGTACGAAGATGAAAGGAAATAATGAACTAACACAGCGAGGTAGTGGTGGTGGTGGTGGTGTAGTACGAGTATTAATGATGGTGGTGATGTTAGCATTTTTCCATGACTGTAGAAAAGAAATAGAGAAAGAGAGTGTTAGTGGAAAACACATGACATAGGACACACACACACACACACACACACACACACACACACACACACACACACACACACACACACACAAACAAACAAACAAACGTAAGGGCATTGTGTGTGTGTGTGTGTGTGTACACCTAGATAAGACTACAGCTCACTTTATCATAATCTGAATCACCACTGAACAAAAAACACACACACACACACACACACACACTGAGAGAGAGAGAGAGAGAGAGAGAGAGAGAGAGAGAGAGAGAGAGAGAGAGAGAGAGAGAGAGAGAGAGAGAGAGAGAGAGAGAGAGAGAGAGAAGGCATCTGACAGATAGAAGTGACAGACCGGCAAACATGTAGTAATAAAACGAAAGTTTATAGAAAAAAAACAATAATGCAATGACAACTTTTTTTCACCTCCTGAGTCTTATGAAACGAGTATGCCTTTGTGTGTGTGTGTGTGTGTGTGTGTGTGTGTGTGTGAATGACAAAGCTTAAGGCTGGAATGAGTCAGCAATGTTCCCTTGAAGAACCACAACACTTTGGTTTGCAACTAAATTATATGAATATTGCAACACTATTTCTTTTGGCTACAAAAGTCACATAAACATTTTGCGCAAAACTAAATCTCTCTCTCTCTCTCTCTCTCTCTCTCTCTCTCTCTCTCTCTCTCTCTCTCTCTCTCTCTCTCTCTCTCTCTCTCGTATGTAGCCTATATATATGAGAGAGAGAACGTTGATAGTCCTTTATATATATAGAAGGTCTTTAATAGCCATAATATAAGTGTTTTATGTGTGTGTGTGTGTGTGTGTGTGTGTGTGTGTGTGTGTGAAACGTCTCCACCAATATTTATTTCAATGGCATCACTGAGGGTGATGGCAGCCTTCCCCGGCCTCACCGTAGGTTGCTGTGACGTTCAGCCTGCTGGGGAAGGAAAAGTAGAGTGTTTGTGTATGTGGGTGTGTGTGTGTGTATGCCTAAGGAGCGTCGGGGTCTAGTGCTTGGGGGTGGTTGGTGATGGCAGCAGCATTGCCTCGCACCACAGCCAGGCTGACCCTCTGTCGCAGCCAGTGTGTGTGTGTGTGTGTGTGAGTGTGTGTGTGTGACGTATCGACCTTGACGCCAGTGCACTACGTCAAAGCAGATCCAATAAAACAACAATTGTGCGAGGTCTCAGTTACATCTGATAAATAGTGTTGCTATGAAGAAAAAAGGGAAGAAATTGATATACTGACTAAATTCATAGTAATAAATCAGCATCATACACAGATTACTATTATTATTATTATTGGGTTATCGTTAACTAATGTCTTTTTACTCACTCTTTTCGTATACTCACTTTAATCGTTTCATAAGTATTGTATAGTTAATTTCAGACGTTTATTGTATCAAACTCCTTCTTGAATCATGGTATTTTTATGTTGAAAGTGGCCTATGTCGTAAATTTTGTTTAACATTAAGTGGAAATGTGTCAGTCATTCAGATAGTTATTACCAGTAGTGGACCCGTTACTATACAGACGAGGCACGATGACTAAATTGTGTTATGTAGCATCAGCTAGTTCGTTTCTCTCTCTCTCTCTCTCTCTCTCTCTCTCTCTCTCTCTCTCTCTCTCTCTCTCTCTCTCTCTCTCTCTCTCTCTCTCTCTCTCTCTCTCTCTCAAGGACAAGTGATAGTGGTGAGACCTTGCCAAGGAAATAATACATGAATCACTAATCTTCACCTTTTCTCCCCTTTTTCCCCTCACCTGTGTAGATACGTTATCCAAGCTGTGGCAGGGGTCGTTGCCTACTCTCTTATCTTCTATGGTTATATTCTATCTTAGATAAACGTTATAGTGACAACTGATATACATTTCTAAAGTTTGTATACCGTCTTTGATGTTTACGATCTTATCATTTTATATTAGAGATCGTAAAAAGCAACAAAGTACGATTTTAGAATTTTGCATTGTAGTTGTGTCTATGTGGCTGTGTTAAGGACAACTTGCTACACACAATCTGTGTGTAGCAAGTATACATTTTTATCAAACAGAAAGAGCTTGGTTATAGTGAAGTATTTATAGCCAAGGCAAGGATCTTTTCCGGGTGCATCTGAGGAAATGTAAACTATATGTATATATACCAGTAGGTACTAGTCCTCATTGTCATGTCCATGTCATGTCTGCTCTGCTCATACACAACTGAACAGCTTCCATAAAAAAAAAAACTACAACAAGCTATACTTGCTACGATCCCTTTTGGAAGTCAACATCTTTTCCTTAACAGTGGTGTCAGTCTGGTAATTTATGAATGTCATTTCATATCACTTGCGTAAGAAAACTCAATACAATGGACCTAAGATACTGTATTGGTTACCGAGGTGTATCTCTACTACTACTTATAGCAAACGCTTTGTCTCTGCCTGGCTGTTTTTACGTGAAGTAAGTGAGGATTAGCCTCCTTACTGGCGTGCTTTACTTAACTACACCTTACTCATGGGTGAGCACGTTCGGATTCTCTACCACATTTTCTTCACGACCTAACAGAAGCTGTTCACAGACAAGCCTCACCCGTTAAATGCGTAGTAACCTTGAAGGTATATACCAACCATAAAACTCGCTGGTTTCTAAACATTATCATGATATCGCCCTTGCCATCCCACAGACATGTTTGTGTTGCGAATCCAAGTTGCAGTCTTTTTATATTACGATAATTTATTCGTCCTGTCGTACAGTTGCACAATATGAACGTCAAGGTAAAGATATATCTCCGGACATTACAAAGACAGTTGGTTTAATCTTTCGCTAAAATATGTTCTGTTGTATATTTAATCTTACCGCGCGAGTATGTGCGTTCGTATGTCTGTTTATGTGTGGTGTGTGTGTGTGTGTGTGTGTGTGTCAGCTGGGAGCGGTGGTGGTGGTGGTGGTGCAGTCCGCTCCCCACACTCACACAAACACACTCTAAAGATGGCGACGGTCATGCAGCGGCAGAGGTCTCGCAGACGACTGGCCGCTCTCACCTTCCTCTCCAACATCTCCTTGGACGGCACGCATAGAGACACTCGCCTATCTCAGTACGGAGGCGGGGGCTTCCTTGGGAAAGTGTTAGATGTCCGGAATGACGTGCAGTCGGACAGGAATAAGGAGAATCAAGCCGTGGTGGGGGAGGGCCACCACACCAACTCTGCGGCAGCGGCCAAGCAAGTGCAAGGAGTGCCACCGTACCAGTCAGACGGTCAGATCTCCATCAGGGACACCAGCGACGGGGGAGGCAGCGAAAAGCCTCATGGGATACATTTTAGGGACAGGTGAGACGGCCTGTCGCAGGTGATGAGAGTAGGTGAGTAGCAGTGACTGTTCAGGTTTGTGCTACTGATGAAAAGATCTGATCATCATCATGACTCCAGGGTGCCACACGCACACACACACACACACACACACACACACTTACATTAGTCTGGTAGTCTTTTCAGGATTTCTCTTGTTGCTGATCATGGTTTGGTGGTTTCCTTTTCATAAATTTTCCATATTATTAAAAATTGATAATTAGCACTGACAACAAACCTTGTGATCTTACCTTCTATAACTTTCATGTGGTAATTTTTGGTGATGCTCTTATTAGAATGGCCTAAATGGTGTAGTGTTGTTATTATACTCTGCATTATGAAATGATAAATATTTGTCTTGACTGTAGAGGGTTATGTTGGAAAGTGAAAAATCATAATCTTAGGTAAGTTTAAAGAACTGCAGAGAATTTTCAGATTAGGTGAAGGATAATTTTTGCAATTACATTACGCTAGGTTGAATTAGGTTTGATTGTGATAGTGGGACAATCAAGGTCAACTAAAATCCACTCCGGCCTTGGTAACCACTTTGGTTTGACTGGTGATAGTGTACCTTGAGTGTCCTGGTAGAGGCTTGACCCTTGGGTGCTTCAGCTGTATAAGTATATGTATTACCTATCATGGCCAGCTCCAGTTCGGCTAAAGGTAAATATTCGTAAGATGACCCATTCGATATCTCCTTACCTTTAAAATGCACTGCAAATTCAACCTCAGATACTTGTTCAGATCACCTCAAACAGTTATGCTGCTGAATTTAAAAAAAAAAAAAAAAAAAAAAAAAAAAAAAATTTCCTTCTCTTCGACAAGTAAAGTTTAGTTTGGTTTGAACAAGGTTCTGTTATTTGTCAATATAAGTTAAGGTATGGTCAATTTATGTTATGTTATGTCAATTTAGAAGCTATCAAATGTTTTCTATGACTAAAAGTAGGGGGGGTTGTGTGAGGTGAAGACATTTTCTTTCGTAGACACACAGCATTCTGAAGATGTAAAAATTTACTGAAAAAATAGCTTTGTTAGCATAACCTTCCCAGAACTGCAGTTAAATAAGCCTAACCAAAACTAACCCAATCAAACCTAACTAAGTGTAACGAAACCTAACGTAACCTAAAAAGAAATAAAATTATATTTTTTTTCTGTAATTTAGTGGCATAATTGTTTGAGGTGATCTGAACAAGTATCTGAGGTTGAATTTGCAGTGCATTTTAAAGGTAAGGAGATATCGAATGGGTCGTCTTATGAATCTTTACCTGGCTAAATTATGTCGTTAAATTTAACTTGAAAATGGCCTTAACTATTTTCTCTGTTTGGAGATTGTATGTGGCAGTAAGGAGAGTGTGCACAGTAGTAACAAGAGTGTACATGGCAGTTAAGAGAGTGTCTATGGCAGTTAGGAGAATGTCCATGGTGGTTAGTAGACTGTACATGGCAGTTAGGAGAATGTATGTGGTAGTTAACACACTGTGTGTATTTATTTATATTTTTATTTATATACCACGCCAGTTTTACTCCTCTTGGTGGGGCGTAGACCATTGCTGGTCTCTTAGAGGAAGCACGCAATACACATATGCACTCTCACTCACACATGCAGGAGGATAGGATTCCCAGCCTTCCGCTCCTGTCGGGATTGTAAGGTCACATACCCTGAGCTTACTTCTGTACCTATTTACTGTTTGGTGAGTAGGGGTTACAGCATTTATGAAGACAAACCCATTTTGTCTTCACCCAACCTGGGATTCAAACCCAGAACATCTTGGTTGTGAACTAAGCTTTCTACCACTACACCACTGGGTCACTTAGTAGGAGATTGTATTGCAATGCTTGTTTGGAGAATTTGAGTCCCTTCGATGCTCATCCTATTATTGAACGGATTCCATGTCATGGGAGGAGCTTGACAACTTAGAGTACCCACAATGCATGGTCGTAAAACCTTTGGCTTGGATGCTGTGCTGTACGAGTGAGAGAGGGATAGGCATAGCTGTATTGAAATAAAAGAAAGTACTTGTCTGTTTTTTCTAAGGGAACAGCAATTAATAATTTCTTGGTCTGTTGAAAATAGATAAATAGGAATTGTTTATTATAGGCTTCAATTTTGATAGTGGGAATGATTTTCAAGACTGAAACATTGTTTAGTTTCAAACATGAGTACCATCTGATGTCACCCCTGTACTCAGGGATTCTTGTGCAAGGAATTTTGCATACAAGTTCAGTTGCAGTTTTGAAACACAGAAATTTATTACGAGAGATCATGAGAGATGATGAAAATACATGGGAGTGTCCTGGGACAACCCTTGATGGAACACTTGAGGTTCACAACACTACTAGTCGAGCCAAGATGATCACCAGAGCTCGGGGAATTTTGTCACCCTTGACTGGCTCTCCACTACATACAATTGTTTCTACTTCTGTAATGAGCTCTGAGACCCAGTAGTGCCATGTATTGTATAGTACCTATAACCTTAATGAAAGTAGAGAAGATCCAAAATCATGAGAAAATCTGGTGGATACACAAGCTCATACTATTCAATACATGTTACCTTTGGGGAAAAGCTTAACGGCCACTGCATTATTTGACTTTTGCTTGCATTACTGAGTTTTTTTGTTGATTTTTACTTTGATCTGCAGCTCTCAATATTTGAGGCCTACTTGCACTACTAGATAATTTCTGGTTGAATAATTTGTAGCTTATGCTACCCACGCATTGTGCTGCTTGATCTCACACTAGTCACAACACTATTTTATTATTAAATGACTGAGATTTTTTTCTTTTTTAAGCTGGCTAATCTTAAATTTTGTAATCATCTCGGAAATTTGTTAAATGACGTTACGTTACCTCAAACATTATATTCATATTACAAACCAAATCAAGTATTTAGGTTGAGGTGTGGTATTGAAATAATTTGCTTTTTAGGAACATTATTCTCCCTGTTTTGTAAGATGTAAAATTAATGGTGTCCAAGATTTTTTTTTTTTTTTTTTTGAATTTACATCTAATTATTTTAAATTTATCTTGTGTGATTAATCTGGGTCAAATACTATTTGTCTTGTGTGGAAATGACAGCCACTTGCCCAACTGTTTCAGAGCTAACTATCCTGAATGGAATTAATGTTGTATATATGTTATTTGAATCTTTGTAGCATCACCATTATCATCATTAGCACCATCTGTAACTGTTATGTAAAAGTATATAAATTTCTCCCCAGAACCAACACGACTAATTCTGAGGGAGGTGAACGCTCTGGGATTCAGCGAAAGCGCACCACTCAACACCATAACCATCACCACCATCTTTCCCAGACGGAGAAGGCTGCATGCTTCAGCAGCAATGAAAGCTTAGGTGGTCCTTTACCCAGTGAGTGTTTATCTGTCCTGTGGTGAAAGTGTAAATTGTTCATTCTGCAAAGTTATATTAAGTTTACAATGCTAGTGATTTGTAGCCTTTATGGAATGTAATATTACATGTTAATGCAAGAGTTTAATTTTCAGTAATATTTTGCTTGAATTTCAGTTAAAAAATACTTATCTACATTGGAACAATGAATTATTTCATCAGTTAATATACCCATTAAGTTTTTACTGTTATTTTTAATTAAAAAACAAACAATATAAGGGATATTTTAATTTATGGGGTGAGTATATGATTGTGAGTGAAGTTAATGAGGTGAATTGTTGTCAGATGTTGTTAGTGGACTCACCAGAAAACTGTCAAGTAATGTGTCCGACTCTTCCGGACCACCCAGCAAGGGAGTGAAGTTCTTCAAGTCAGGACACAACCATCATCCTCGTGATGATAGGATTGTCCTGCTTTCAACACACAGGATTCCTTTCTACATCTTTTCAGCTCTGCCTTATAACAAGCCAAAGCTTGGAGGGTAAATTCCAGTATATATAGATTTGAATGCATTAAGTATTAATCATGCCTGTTGCTTTTTGTTCATTTCATATGGATTTCTTTATTTATTACTTTTTTTGGGGGGGGGGAGATTTCATGCAACATGAATGCAAAAGGGATATTCTAATGAAAAAAAAATTATTTCAATGGACCAGATGCAGCTGTTATAGGGTTATTATTTTGAAGGATAATAGTTATATGATTAAGGTTACAAAACAGATAAGATTGTAGATAATGCACACATGGTCAGTCTCTTAGAGTGCTATGTGTTTGGTTTGACTCTTGGTATGCCTTCACTTGCATCAATGAGTTTTGCACACAGACGTGGGGACCACCACTATGGACGTGGGGAGAGTGGGCGTCGGCGCCATGCATCTGGCAACAGGACACTCTCCACTATTAGTGACAGTGGTGACCCTTCACACATTCTGGGCTATGATCGCAATGAAGAGTTTCTGGTGTGTACAGTTTCAAGTCTTGTTTCCATCTTTCACTGAAAATATTGACAATATTATTTTTCTTGTAATGTTTAGTTGCTCAATTTTTAATACTGAATAGCATTATGAGGTTTCTTTAATTACATTGATAATAATGACATATCAATTGTTACTGAATCAGATATTTTGATTGCAAACCTAAATTATATTCACAATTTAATACATTTGATGCCTTGCCTTACACAGAGTGAGCCATGCTACATTGACATGTTTGTTCCTCTTTGCAAGTGTAGTATGCTCTAAGAGTGCTATTCTCTCATACCTTATGTTCAATAAGATTTTGATGATGATGACAATCATGTTACTATGCTATTAACATTACCAATTTTTGCAGTGAATTAATGTATTTGTAACACTTTTTTGTCACTTAGCAGGAAAGGTCATATTGTGAGCTCCTGGTGCCATCTCGGAGTTTCTTTTGCAAGCCACGGCGACAGCAATCTGAGCACAATGACCTCTGTGACTTGAATGAGCGCTGCATGCACCCTGGTGTAGCCCGCTGCTTCAGTTATGAACCAGCCACACACAAGGCCACTGCTCACTATGTTCCTCATCCCCAGCACGGCCACTTGGACAAAGGTAAGCCACATCAGTTCTAAACCCATGGCTCAGATTCCTCATCACTTGTAAATACTTCCCTAATATCCTGAGACTTATAGGTCTTAAGCATATGTAATCAGTACATCTATCTCTTAATTAACAAGTATGTAAAAACTAATTTTTAATGAAACTTGCTTAAGCAACTTGTGCTGATTATTTTATTATTTTTTTTAAGTGAACCAAATGTGATTGAAACCTCCCATATTGGGCTAGTGGTATATATTTTTTAATATGTATTAAATGATCTTATTCTGAAAACTCAAATTAACGAACTTGACAGAATGGTAAGTTTTTTTGTGGAAAATGTTTTCAGTGAAAATTATAAATGATTAATCTGATGAAGGAAGTGAGTTGCTTAGATGAACAATATTTTATGGAATGGTAACAATGCATTTGTTCATGTTTGATATCAGGAGTTACTATGATAAATTGTATGATTTGCATGTTGTGAAAGTTAGATTGTAGATACAACTGCAAGTATGAAGATTACATTGTATATACAGGAAGTCCTCGTTTTACGATAGCTTTGCGTTCCTTGAAACCCTATCGTAAACCGAAATAGCGTATACCGAACCCATTTTTACATGTATTAGATAGGGATGCGTTCCAGCACATTGCCAAAGTCAGGTTCAGATACATACATAAAGACATACCTTAGTGTAAAAATAAACAAATTGAATAAAGAAAATAAAGAAAAGAATATAATTATGCAATCATCTGATCAGCTGATGCGGGCGGTGAGGCGGAGGTCGAGGGTGAGGCGGGCGATTCAAAACCTGAAGTTGATTGCTCTGTTGAAGTGATGGTCCAGCTGATGTTGATGGGCTGGCATGTTTGAAGAACGTCAAGATCATGAACTGTTTGGCACAAAGTTTCACTGTTTGTAATGGTGGCGCAGGAATGACTAGTTGTCGGAGTTGGCCGCATGTAGCATAGCGGCGTGGTGGCGCTGCATGCACCACCACGCCAACTCGCCACACTGATTTTGGCGCCTTTTTTTAATATCATAACTGTGAATCACAAGTATCGTAAATCGAAAAAAGGGTACTAAGTGGCTAGTATTGTATCTGCGAATTTAACGTAAACCGAACTATCGTATAGCGAGGTCTTCCTGTATATTAACAAGACATTTGTATGAAGCTGTAGCATATTTTTCTACAGGATTCATAGCATATTAATTCAACTCCTGTTAAGTAAATGGTGTGCTGAGGCTTGAAATTATTATTTCATGAGTTAACTCTATGCTGGTAAGCAATGTGTAAATATTTGACAAACGACCCTTTCATATTCAGATGCAATGACTTTGTAAATCCTGAATCTCTCCACAGTGTTAAGTTATTAAGAGATAATTGATGTCACTGTAAGAACCTAAAAGCTCAAATTTCAGTAACATACTTAGAAAAGGGATTCATTTTGCTGGTAAACAGTATTGACTTGCAAATAATTTAGTTGCTTGGAGATCAGTCCAATGGTGTGTCAGGTGAAGCTAAAATGAGTATAGCAATACCTGCTAACCCATCCTCTATTTGATTGTGTTAACAATGTCATGCCAGGGTGTACACTATTTCTGGTCTTTCATAGTAAGTCTTCACACACACACACACACACACATACACATACACACACACACACACACACACACACACACACACACACACACACACATACGTGCACACACACACACACACCGTACAAGATGAAACATAAAAGAAATTTAGTAAAGATACACAGCATGCTTGTATCCTAGACTTGTAACATGTTTTACGTTCATGTATCACTGGCATATACTGGTGGTAGAACAATGGTGCTATCCAGAAGTGCCTCATTTTTACTCCATACTCACTGTGTTGCCTCTCATCATATGTCCTAATGGTGCTGCCACATTCCTTCCTTACAATGTCCTGTGCATATCTTCCTTCATTATTCCATACTCGCACAGAATAGAATCAAAATATTGAAACTCATTCACATTTTCCATTAATTGCAATTTTCTATTGTTCTTGTCTTTTTTTTTAATATTTGTTCTCGTGTTGCACTTCTGTTTCTTGGCATTACATATAACATACATGTATCAAGTATAGGCAGTAACACACTGGTGAGGAAACTGCAGGCCATCACAGATATCTATAAAGCAAGTGTTAGTGACAAAGAGTTCTTTCCTCAAGAGAGTTTGAAGCTACACGCTTTACAATTTAAAGCCAATAGCTGCAGAAATTTGATTCCAAAAACAGTCTGAAAGGTTATTGAAAAGACAAAGATATGTTAAGAGGCAGATGGAAGCTAATTCCAGCCTAATGTATAGGATGTGAATCCTGATATACCAGCTGGTATCCTTTTTGTAGTTTATGATACTTTGAAGTTACTCTACCTAAAAAAAATACTATTGGTAAACTAGAGTGCAGAGTCCAAGTACCGTATTTTATGGCTTATAAGACGCTGTGTCTTGGAAGACGCACCCTGATTTTGGAAAGAAATTTCTAAGAAAAAATAAAAATCATACAACTTCTAGCTTGTATGCAATAGTAAAATTAAATTGGGTGATAATTTCCAGGACTGAAAAGAGCTTATGATACATGTGACAGCCTGGTGGTAAATTATATTTTTTACAACATAAGAGAGTGAGCAAATCATTTATGCTTTGACGTAGCAAACAATACATCAATACTAGCAGACTATACAGGCTGGCATGAGGAAATACTCTCATATACGTATTTTTTTTCTCACAACATGTTAACAATATTAGTTGATTTGAATCAGTATTATGGTATTCAAAATACTTGTAATAGGTAAGTACTGAAGTTACATCATATTAGATGCTGAATTAAATAGCTACCTAAGCTAACCTCCTACAACATTCGTCTCAAAAGATGCATGGGTATTTTTTAGGAAAAAAAAGTGCGTCTTATAAGCCGTAAAATACAGTATCTCCTCTACTGCCGTTGCACAATATTCGTGATTTTTTCCTGACCTTTAAAGAATTAATGGCGTGGATAATTTGGGGAGGGGGTCTTTTTTTATGAAGATTTGTAAAGTTCTGGTGCATTTAAACATATTTATAAATTGTATGAAATCCTGTAGGTCAGTGGCCAGCTTCGTGTTGGCCGCTCCCAAGATAGTGTTCAACTAACCATCCAATGGCGACTTTTAATTTTTCATTTGACCTTCATTCTTTGACCTTGAACTTTCAAAATCTAATGGAGTGGAGCTCTAAGATAGTGGGTCATGTTAATGAAGTTTGTGAGGTTGCAATGCAGGGTGTTGTCAGGAAATTGCTAACATTCCGACAAACAGACAAATAAACAAATAGTGAAAATATACCCTCGCACTCAACTTTGTTTGCGGAGGTAAAGATGCACATAGGAAGAAGAGGTTCCAGTTTTCCAAGAACTATTAAGATTGGAGGTTATATAATTGATATACATTATTGTGGTTTGATGAAAGCACTTTGTGTAAAAGTGGCACATCTTTTAAGTTTACCGGGTTTGATCCCAGTGATCCCTGCTCTCAGAAAACCACAGAACACCTTTAGTGTCTTATGGCTTAGGGATGCTGTACTGTTAATAGCCTTGATGATCTTGACATGTTAGTAAGGAAGTGTAGTTTGAACTAATAATAGATCATGTAGAACCTCCTTGTGTGAAGATTCTTAGTTAAAGAACCATAGGGCTAGAAAGTAATTATTGAATGTTATAGGCTAGAAGACTGAGTATTTGTGTAGAATTTTTGTCCTTGCTGACTGAACAGGAGTTTCAAAAACTTTTGGAACTTCTAGGATATCATTTCTTATTCAACCTAACGGTCTTTTTGTAAGTACTGATCTGTAAATTGTATATTCATGCATTAGACAATAACATTTAATTATGTAATTCTTCTTTATTTTCCACTAACTGCTACAACTATAGAAGCTGTCATTCACCCTTCAGCCCAAACCTACTTTGTCTGTGTTTGGCAGACAGGATGAATTATAACCCTAGCAGGTGTATTCCTTAGCCTGGAACCAATAATTGCAGGTGTGTGTGGCACTTCAGGCCATTCCGGGACTTTGACCTTATTGAGAGCGTTAGAGGCGGGGGAGCACATGATCAGAAAGGGTACACCAGAAGTTTTGATTAATGTTTCCACTGCAGTCAGTTCTTTAGTTTGACCTTAGTTGATGTGTGCTGCTTGATCCTAATGTTTCTCATATACCACATTTGTGTTCAAATCTTTATGATGTGCTTCAAAATACTTTGGTAAAATAGTTACACTTATCATTCTTTTAATGAGGACACGAATATATTGTATAGATAATTATTGAGCATCATATTGTATCTAATGCAATCATTATTGATGTTCCTATAATGTTACTGATAAATACTCAGCTGTTCAGAATAAAGAACAGTAGAGTAGTTTTGTAACTGATATTGAAGAATTACTCAATATTTCCCAGATTGTAGATTTTCTTGTTCAAACCAGTAATATTATTGCCCTAAGTAGTTACATTTTATTGAGGATATATAATTAAGGTAACTGTTAAACAGTTATTTAACTGCCTTGACAACTGATTTATCTGCACCATCAAAATATAAAATTTTTTAATCCTTACATACCTGACTAAACATAGTTTTGTTGTTTATTTAGAAGTCATAAACATGATCAGAGGAAGTCAAGTGACAAAGGAGTGCATTTAGGAGACTTGTCACTTGACTTTATTGAGTTTTATGATTGACTTGTGTTTAAACAACAAATTCCTATGTGAACAGACATGTGAGATGTTTCAACTTTGGAATTTGTTTGTACCACAAGAAAAATTAATGGCTAATAATTTTTTATAACTCACTTAGAAATTTTGGCTTAAATGCTGCATGCTAACTGGTTTGATGGCACTGGTCTTCTTGTGAACAGCTTTCCACTCTTCACTCCAGTGACTTTGAAGAAGTAGCACATCTTCATTGAAATGATTACTCACTACTTTCTTTGTTTCTTTACTACCATGAAGGCTGTCAAATGAGTTTTTTTATCATATATTTTACAACTTATAATTAATGCACCTCTCACCTCCACTAAGGATTTAATTGGCAACTTTTCTCTTTTCTGTAATTGATGTAAAAAGCTGTATGTATCCAGACATAGTACACCTATGTGTACACAGTTATTGAGTACATCTGTGTGTACACTTTTACTGGGTTTTGAGCAGCCTGTGTGGCGACACTCAAAGCTGTCCCTTCCCCTCTCCCACACACTGTGGCTTCACCTACCATCAATGTTCATGAAGTGTTGCCAGCCACCCTGTAATGCTACCCTCTTGCTCCCACCTGTATTGAAACTTTAAATGTTGGTGGCTGCTCCTAAATGTGTGTCCTTACTCCACAATATTGGATTGGAATATTGGTTGAGGAATCAAATTATTTCCCTATAGTGCTGGTTATATTTGAAATGCCTTAAAAATAACGTGTGTTGTTTCATGCTACACTGAATTTTATAAAATCAGCATGCATTCATAAAAATGTTGAAGGAAATATTGAATTAGCATTGATAATCACTGAAGATTTGTTACTACTAACATTGGATTACGTGAATTACTTTTGTACCAGAAATATTGTGTGTTTTCAAGTCTCCAGCAGTGAGGGACAGGCATGCAGTGATAGGTTCCCAGTGTTGTATCTGACTCCTCTTTCCCACTTTTTGGTACAGGTAGTAGTGGTGGCGGTGAGATTGAGGAGTGGCGACTACTAGGTACTCTGACGGGCAGCAGCCAACAGTACCTGCCCAACATGCTGGATGATCCTGAGTTACGTGCTGGGAAGCATCGTAAGCTGCTTCGCTTCCCTTCCTACATGGTGAGTGCATAGCAAGGAGTGTTCCTATGCATACTTTAGAACAGAATATAAAGTAGATAAATCAATGAGGGAGAGGCATACAAGCTCACTTTTCTGAAATAGTGAAGTAGTGTAGTGAGAAAAGGAACAGTTTCATTAGAGAAAAGACTTATAATTACTTCTATCACGCACACTCATTCTTCCTCGCTCCACAGACATTCCTCTTTCATTCAACGCTCATTTCAAAACATCCGTCCCTTTCGTGGCATTCATCTCAACATTGACTTTTCACATCACATCCCAGGATCTTTTTTAGTTTAAGTATCACAAGAATGTCAAACTGAAGTGTATTTAATAAGTTCATCTTTCCAGACATCTGTCATGGATTACACAAAGCCTTCTGAACTGAAGAAGGAATTGAATGATAAATTTCGCAGCAAATTTCCTCACATCCAACTGACTCTGAGTAAACTTCGAAGGTATGTAGAGTTTGTTTGTTTGTTTGTTTGTTTGTTTGTTTTTATTTTATTTTATTTATTTATATTTATTTATTTATTTATTTATTTATTTTTATTATGAACCATGTTTTATTTATGTGATAATTTTACAAATGAAGCAGACTCCATTCATTCTTGTTCAATTTGAAGATGATTCCTTACAAAAGAAAGATTGTATGTGTGTACGAGTGTGTGTCTTATACTCAGTTCTCTCCTACAAGTTCTTTTCCTCCTCACAAGCATGTAGCAATTCATCTATACAAGTTTTTTCACAGGTTGATCTACTTTCAACCAAACTTAACTGATCTTGCTTGGTGTTCCAACATTTATATAAGTGAAAGAAAGAACCAAGCATGTAGAAATGATAAACTTTGCTTTTCGTTTTTGTTTTGAACTCTCACTAGTGAAGGAACTAATTCCCATTTGCAGCTTGAAACGAGAGATGCTGAAGATTGCTCGGCAGGAGTGTGACATAGACTTGCTGACGGTGGCTCAAGCTTATGT
>JAPQNM010000004.1:4696213-4723713 GCA_029783475.1 Metacarcinus magister | reverse complement strand
TTGTATGTGTGTTGTCACTACAATATATATATGGAGAGAGAGAGAGAGAGAGAGCATAGTTAGTTCTGTAGGTGACATGGTTGCTAGATTTGACTTGAACTAATAATGGTGTATGTCTTTCTACCTCAGCACTTCAGGAAGGAAAGAGAGCATTTTAGGGAATAGATTTTCATGGAGTTGAATATTGGATGCTTAAGTTTGTTTTTATTTCAGAAAACTGAAAACACCTTCCGCCTCAATCGGCGTGACTTGACTCACTGGGAGTTTGCAGCCTTGGTTGCCTTAGAGTTTGGACTTCACTTGCCTACATGGCATGTGAATCCACACTATCAACGACTCCTGTTTGAGTCTTGACGAAAACATGGGACTGGAAATTCACCGTTCAACATTTGAACCAGTTGTTGAAGCTGAGTAGATCCAGTGGAGAAGGTGTTGTCTCAAACCATGATCTCAAGTGTAGGTGTTGGTGGGGTGCCTCCTTAGTTATAATTTATTTACATTGAAAGTATTTCAAACAGTTTTAAAAAAGAAACACTAGGGATTGTCTAAACCTCTCTTTATTCAACCAGCTGTTTGAAAGTGTTTGAAAATAAGTGCCATCTTGAGTGCACCTCATTGAGTTCCATCTTTCATTAATTCACGCAATCACAAATGCTATATCCTCCAAAATTAATTTGATTTATTTCAGGTACTTAGCTTTCACTATATGTGTGATGCAAAGATAATCTGATAAGTTTTATAGCTCACGTAATCTCTTTAAAAGGTTCATCACAAACAGAGAAATGCATGTTTGTATGTGTTGCCATTCAGTCCTAAGATTTGCAGTTTTATTATGGAGCTGAGTAAGAATGAGGGTCACATGAAACAGTGTCGTGTCTGAGCATGTGTTTCAGCACCATACTTCTACATTAATCTCAAAACAGCAAGAACATAATGAAACAAATTGATGAGCCACTGACATGTTTGTGGTGGATAGTCATTAACATTGAATATGATAAGATGTAATATTTATTGCCTTTATGTTCTGTGTTGATCCCCTGGATTATTAAAAAGATATATCTATTCGGTGAATAGATGTGTGGAAAGCCTACTTGCCTTGTGATAGTTTTTACCTCATAACTTTATGAGCATGACAAGTTAGCATCTTCAGGATCTTCAGTGGGAATGAGAAATACTAAACTTTGAAGAATGGGGAAAAAATCTGAATTCAAGAATTTCAGTTACAGGTTGACCCTCACTAATCCGGCAACCATGGGACCTTAGGCCTGCTGGATTTTCGAAATTTCTGGATTATTGATGTTTTGCCCCCTAACTATATATGCTGTATATATTGTAACAGAAAATTACTTCAGTTCTTAATTAACTTATCAATATAGATTCGTTCTCTCACACCTTCATTTTCATCACTGCTTTCTTCTTTCCTGCCATTTTTCTCTGGACTTTCAACCATATGTACAATTTCAGAATCAATATAATGATGAATTGTAGGCACATTATCATCAGCATGCAGCCATTTCGTTACAGCATCTTTATTTATCCTTGATGCAAGTTCATTGGCAGCAGGATTAGTTACATCCTTAGCATAAGGAAGAAGTTCCTGTGTAAACGGTTTGTCTTTTGAAACCTTAAACCACCAAATCCATAATTAGGCTAAACAACAGCAGATTTTAATAATTACTTGAAATCAATAAGAACATAAGAAATGAGGAGACTGCAAGAGGCCAGTTAATGACCTACCTGATTCTGGGTACAGCGCCATCAAAACAGTGGCACACCAACTTGGGAAATTTTAAACCGCTGCGAAATTTACGCTAGAAAACTGATGGAACCGGAATGTTGATTGCCGGATTAATGATGGTCAATCTGTATTGGGTATCAGTGTATTCCCTCATACTTTGAGTATTGATAGTATTGGTCTGAAAGTTTTAATTTAATGTGAAGCAAATTATTAACAGTGAGGGAAAATTTATGCTTTCCAGTGATGTGGATGTTGAAGTTGTGTTGAGTTATTGTTTAGACAAAAACAAAATACTATTTATGTATATGTGTGTCTCCAATTCTGAATTAGTTAATCCTCTCATGAACAAGAAACATTTCTTTGTGAGGTCTTAGTCCAAACCCAAAAAGATGTCTAGAATTAAGTAAGGTGAACATTGTATGTCATATAAAACAAAAGTAACTAAGCAGTATCAGCTTAGATCACTAGATTTTGTATCAGAGGCTTATTAGGCGATCAAATTGAAAACAGGACACAGCTGAGGCATTTAAAGTTCATGTGATCCCGGTGCATCTAATACAAATATTGCTGCATCAACATTAAGCAGCTTATCATATAATAAACATAAAGCAAAATGACATGCTATGGAGATAGAACAACACAAGCTTTGCTCAAATCCTGTATAATTCAACTAGATAATTATAGAAACACTGGAGGATAGGGTTGCTAACAGCTCACATCTGCCAGACTGTGAAGTCAGCTCGTCAATCTATGTCTGTACTTATGCTAAGTTAAGGTGGGGTTCATTGAGAAAGAAAATCATCCATATTTTATCATCCAGGCCATGAGCTTGAACCTTAGAAAGAGATCCCTGTTCATTGTGCTTTATCCGAAACAAATAGTTTAGCTATTATTATTTGGCTCTGTGGTACAGTGCTTGACTCGTGACCTAAAAGTTGTGAGTTTGACCCTTCCTCATGGCACCTTAACTTGGTGAGAGAGATAGCACACACTCATTTACCCTAGCAGAACTATATGGTCTATAGATGCCTTGTTTTGGGGATTATTTAATCACCGTTTTACTAGCAGCCAAAATATTTAACTATGGTAGAAAAACAAAAGGACTTGGGACTGCTTTCTCATAGTAATATTACAAAGTGGTGCAAAGCCTTTTTGCATATATAGATATGTGTGTGTGTGTATATATATATATATATATATATATATATATATATATATATATATATATATATATATATATATATATATATATATAGATGGATAGATAGATAAATATACATATATACACACACATAGGCATTTGTGATCTAATACAAAAATTTTACAGTTTTTAAAATTTTATTCCTGGAAAATTATATTAAAAGAAGAATGTGCTTTAACCATAGGTTAAGTAAAAGAGATTCAATTACATATGTCATGGTTCTGTGTTTTTCTTTGTAAATATGTTATGAATGATCATAATTGTGTAGTAAGTTAGTGGTGTTTACATATTATGTAATCCTTCTAAAAGTTATTATAAGAGTCATTCCAAGAAAGAAACCTCATCAAAATAGCAAAATTGAGATAACATGCCTACAATAATTTGTTTTATCTGCATAAGATTGCTACAATATGCTGTCCTTTTAAACACTTGGCAAAAACTCAGTTTGATATCAAACTACTCACCACCAATATCTCAGTTTTGTATATTTTAATGGTGTGTTTCACATCACCTCATATATATAATAGGAATTGACATAAAGGTCAACAAATTCGTCAGACATAAGTGAAATACTATTTTGGTGCAATATTGTGTGGGAGAAGTTACTAGGTTAAGGTTTCAATTCCTGATTATTGAATCATAGGGAACCTTACATGGGAGAACAACTTTTGATGTGTTCTTAATGGAAATGTATATACTTGAGAAGGTGAGATTTCAGTGTGCAGTTTAGATTTCCCAAAATGCAGAAGTCATCCCAGCTAGAATTATCATCATGCATGCAAGCGTGACTAAAGAATCAGTAACATAAAGTCACACCAGGAAGCAAGACAAAAACTTTTGTTCCTAGTATGACAATAGTTTAAAAATCCATCTAGTTTTAATAGTTCCCATTGAAAAAGCCTTAAGAGAATTGCTGAGGGTAGATTAAAACTGATCATACGTAGGAAAAGTTATTCCGTGGGACCACTGGTTCCTGGGTTTATGTTTGTGCGTACATGTATAATTTTTTTTATACAGCTTCAGTGTTTCTTCTACTTTAATTAAGTACTACATTGAAGTTTTTGTGCAACATTTGTGTCTTATTCCTAAAGGAACTTGCATCTAGTCTAATGAGTTTCACTGGTGATGGCATAGTACAACTACTACTGATTAGCTCTGGAACATATACATACTGTATATTATAACAATGTATATTTTCTTTACTTTAGGTAAGTATAATGATTATCATTTGTTCGTTAATTGTGAATGCCTCGTTGTATTGTTAGTGTATATTAGGTGTGAATACTGGCGTGTGGGCCAGGGTGAAGGGTGAAGGAGTCAAATCTATGGTCAGTCTGTATAAGACACATCAACTGTGTGCAATCTCCATTGGATGCTATTTAAGAATATAGAAGGTATGGAAATGCAAACTTGTAATACCTTAAGAACAAATGGAAAAGTAACATTAACGTTACACAGGAAGGCTTTATGTACTTATGGCCTTGTTAGAATACAACAAATCAATTGAATCACCAGAATTAATAACATACACTTATGATATCAGTTATTGAATAGGAATATTAATTCCTTATAAGTTATGTGTTGCCATACCTTATAAATATAGTATATATCCCACATAGTATAGCATTCCTACATGCAGTGTTAGAGAACAATATTAATGTTTTTTTTAGAATAAGTAATATTCTTAGTGTGTAATGCAGGACTACATTACTGTGCTCTTACAAAGGGGTAAGGTTACTACTGGCAACTCTAGCATATTAATATAACTTAATTTGTGCAGTATTGTACCACTACAATCTGTTTATGTAGGTATGTGAGTAATACTTGGATGGTGTAGTGTGTGAATGGTGCCTCATCTTGGATAGCTGTTATTGGGTCCAGCAGTGAGGTAAACAAAGGATTTCAGGTAGAGAGCTGTGTATGGAAATTAGGATTAAGACAAAAAGTGAGAATAACCATTAGATTCAAGTTTCCTACATAAGCTTTTAAGAAATACATAGTGATTTTGCATTTTAACCTTTTTCTATTTATTTTCTATTTTTTTATCACTAGGGTCCATAATAGGCTTAGTTGTAGACATGCATTGTTTGTACTGCCATCATACTTGTGTTCATAGTTACAGAGGGGGCCGGGGTGGCTCTGTGGTACAGTGCTCGGCTTGTGGCCTAAAGGTTGTGAGTTCGATCCTGGCTTACGGCAGCTTCTTGGTGAGAGGGGCAGCGCTCTCGTTAACTCTAGTAAAACTATATGGTCTATTGCTACCTAGTTCAGGGGGATAATTTAATCACCATTAATCCTAGTTAGAGATTCACAGAAGAAAAGGTGCTTAATGACTTGTCTTTTTCAGTGAGTTACAATTCATTTTAAAGTATGCTAATCTTTTTTTCTCTAACATCATAGTGTTAACTACTAGTTTAAGCTTTTGTAAAACTTGGCAGGATGATTGACTACAAGTGAAATTAAGTAGTTTTACTAGCAAAGGTTGAGTTTACAATGGAAAAAATTAACCAGTGGGAAATCTAGATCCAATATATGATTTTTTTAATGCAAATTTTATGTATAACTTCCTGTGATGATCCATATATATATATATATATATATATATATATATATATATATATATATATATATATATATATATATATATATATATGCACACACAAAAAAAATTATAGTAAGAACATACACCCCACCCCCCCACACACACACAAACACACACACACACACACACACACACACACACACACACACACACACTGTCTCCTTAGCTCTGTGGTAACGTTCCCCTGTCACCTAAGACTGAGGGTGCCAAGTTTTCAAAGTTGGATGAATAATTAGTGTCCTCCTTGAGCAGCAGGATGGGGTGTGTGGTGGGTAAAAGGTTACATCCTAACCTATAGTTCGGGTTACATGAGTTTTAATCTCTCCGGGAGGGTAATGGTTGATGGTCTCAAGTCCAGAGTGAAGCACGTGATCTTTAAAACCCTGGATGAATAATTATTTCACCTACACATACACACTCCTTATGATAGATCAATTGATGTACCTGATTCGATTATTATGTGTGACCTTTTTAAGTATTGAAAAGCAGTTGGGTACATTCATAATTATGTATTTATTTTTGTTTTTACAAGGATATGTATGAATGTGATATCAATATGTATTACATAGTGGTTAAATAACTATTACTAAGTGGGACTAAGTAGTACAGAGTATTTATGGTAACCAGATTATCCCAATTAAAAGAAACAAAAACATAAGTTGCTGCTTTCTTTCCTTGGTCGTGTTGCAGGTTCTTGATGAAGTTTAAGAGTGCTATGCTGAAATTCTTCAACAATATATTTCTTATGAAATTATCATGTAGGAAGCACAATGTAGTTACTTGATGGAAGTCATGTAACATCAAAGAGGAAAACTAGTGTTGCATTAAGGTTGGAGGTAACTAGGTAGAATAAGGTATATTATGAGGGACGGCGTGTTTGGAGAGGCAGGACCAGAGACGAAGCTTATGCCAATATTACGTAAGTACGTAGACTCGGAAGCCTTGGTAAATATGGAGCTATGAAAAAACAATGTATGAGGAAATAGTGGGTCATGAAAATAAAGTTTGTTCATAGTATTTAGTTAGAAAACGATGAGGGAGAGTTGGGTTGGGTGGGGTGAGGCTGCGTCGCGCTGTGGCAGTAGCATCTGTGGCGTCGCGTTGGCAGGTTGGTCCCGCACGTCACGGAGCGAGGCGGGGAGCCACACAAAACTTACTTCGGTAGAAAACTTCGGTTTGTTGTGCCATTATGACCACTGATGTCTTACACTTCTTAGTCTCATTAACTTACTAATGCGGCTTGTGACGTCTGTTTGTTTCTACTACTAAAACTATATATAGTTGTAGAGTGCAAAGTACACTTCATTGACGTTAACTTTATACAACGACAGCAACTTTATCAATCAGAAAATAAAGGTTAACTTGACAGTGTCGTATGTTGGTGAGCAGCGTTGTGAGTTACCTTACAGCACGCTTTGCCTACTTCAAATAAAGTTCTGCAACACGTAAGTGCAGTAGGCGTATTAAATTTATTAGCTCATTATTATATCTATGAATTAGTTTAAATCTATCACTATCTTGTTAGAAGCTTGGGTGTGGTTCCACTTTCCCATCAAAGACTCCGTAATTTCTGTTTGACTAGTTATTTCTTTTTTAAGTTAGAGAGAGAGAGAGAGAGAGAGAGAGAGTTGCAATTAATTAATATTACAAGATACGTATAATTTGTACTCATTCTAAAATCTTTGATGCCATTAGCCATTAACAAGTTTAGTTCACTCATGGATCTTCCAGCCGCAAGCTGAACCCGACTTCGCTTTGCGGTTTTATTTTGTTTATTATTTACATTCGTCATAAAGTGTAGAGGAGCCATGGGGCATGCGGCCCACGGTGGCGTTGAGTCATGGCTTGGTATTCGTTAGGACGGCCATTGTCGCCCAGTGCAGATGGATTACAGCGTGGAGCATGCTGGAAGAGATTGATAGATGTCAGGGAGTCAATGAGAGACATCTGAGTAGCCATTCCTTTTACGGAAACAGTAATACGGAAGGAAGATTGATCGGTGTTAAGTGGAGCAAACTTTAGCAAAATATCGTGAGTGTGTTTACCTTCTATTATTATTTAGAAAAAGGTGTGGTTGATCATTAGGTGTTCATCTATATGTTCTTAATGCTACATGTAGTTTCTATTAAGTGACTATATAAATTTTTTAAATTTCAATTCATGCCTATGTATCGTTAACAACCTTAGCCTAATTTAGATGAATAGATGTGTGTTTCAATGCAAGAGCAAGGTCTTTGTTTGCTGTGTACATGTACTATGTCGGTTTTGTTGCAATAAACAATAGTACTACGAGTCGTAGTTAAAGTTTTTGCTGCTGTTAAGAAAATAAGAAGAGGAGGGAAGTGTTGAAACGTGTACTTAACAGCCTGGCTGGTTTACAGTAGACTCCACATAAGTCTAGAAAGATCAACACTAAAGAAGTTATGATTCCTATACATTAAAAAAGACTACCAGTCAGAACTAGAATTCCTAAGAGACGCAACAGGTCGTGCCTGAAAGAAAAATATTTTGAAGCCGGTTGGGGGACACGTTCGGAAGACGACGCCTCAGTACGTGTAGCCATTCATGTTATTGTGTATGGGACAACAATACTATGAAATACAATGAAATAAGAAGAAATGCAAACATTATTACATGAGCCAAATATATATTAAAAATAACAAACCAGCTGCACCAGCACCAGCAGGCACTAAGACATTTGAATGTGAGAATGCGTGAGTTTAATAGAAATACCATTAGAGGTCATATGACGCCTGAATGAGAGAACTATAGCAAGGTAGGCTGTTACTTGAATATAACTCGCAGATGATTACTAGGAGCGGTAATTTTTCCTGTTAAATAATTACCCGTAAGTGTTTCAATGAACATGTGCGTTCCATCAGTCACCCAAGAAAGTAGTACGTTACACTTATTCCTGAAACATTTTTATTATATTTCACAGATTAAATGTGTTAACAGCCATGCAGTTTCACTAATAATTCTGAGAAAGAAAATATTGCAAGACCACAGACGAAGGTTGAGCGACAAGCCTAGTTATACTTGACTGATGATTATATTTTAGGTCATATGGCGCTGCGATAGCCTAGCTTGTTGAGGAGTGGGACTTGTATCAACTTAAATCGGCAATATTTGTTAATTTCATAAATCAGGGCAACCTGAAACACTCACATGTGTCTATCAAATGGGAAAAAGATGTAGCATGTTTGTGTTGCCGTTGCAGTCGACCTAATTGAATTGTCCAACTGAATTAAAAGATTGCATCTCTTTGTATTATGTGGCACCATGGAACATTGCATTACTTCACTTCGAAGGTTTGTCTAGAGCATTGAATTCCATATAACAATTTTACGAGTTGTTATTAATAGACCTTGCAAATCAGCAGAGCCTGATACTCATCTTTCCATTAAGAGGGAAAAAAGAAATGCAACACACTTGTATAGCTGTCAATTCGAGAGTTACGACGTCAATATGACCACGACATCGCTTATTGCAATACTATTTGTTTTGTAATATTTTCACCTCTGTCAAGTTTATAATATTATTGGCGTGTGTTTGTTGATTATTTCTGATTTTTTTGTTTTTTGTTTTTTGTATATTAGCAGGATTAAGTAAAAAGTTATGTGTTGATTTTACGAAAACTTAAAGAAAAGTGACCCCCGTGACGGGCAACAAGTGATTAAATTTTGGGAGAGATCTGGGTCCGGAGAAGGAACCTTTGGAGGGCAGGAGGTTATCTAAGGTCTCCAAACGTACTGCACCACTCCAAAGCCGAAAGGCATTCATAAGAAGTGGTATTGTTGACGTATGTGTAAAGAATCTGCTAAGAGGTCCAATGATTTCATTATATCTAGATAGATAGATGAATATACATATATGCATACATGCATACACACATACATATATACATACATTTGAATTGAATAGACAAATATTGATAAATTTTCATATTCAACATTTATTTTGAAAACTTGTTTATCAACTGAATATTTAATCTACTCTCTGATTTGAAAGATTATCCCTGTAACCACTATTGATTTTTCTTCTACTATTTCATTTGAAAGTTTATTTATCGGGTAAATATTCCCTTTCAGGTCTTCTCACTAGTTCATAGCTAACCTATGTCTAATATCTTATTTTTTTACGTGACTTGCCGCAGATTATCTTGAAACAAAGGATAACGCGAGGGAAAGTGTTTCGTTCTTGATCGGTGAGGGTGAGGGTAAAGATAAGGGTGAGGGTGAGGGTAAGGATGAGGGTAGTAATCGACCTGAATCCCATATATTGTTGGTGAGCGGCGTGTGGCGGCCCCTTGTCTACCATTGCTTGCCCATCCGTGCGTGTCTCCAGCCCATCCCTCAAACCATCAGGAGACGCCTTAATGCCAAAGCTGGTCAGCTTACATCAGTACGCTTTACTACTACATCACATTACTGCCCCAGCATTCAGTTAAGGCGAATAATCCAACGCAGTCACCCAGCCAAGTTTCGTGTTGTTATTCTTGTGATTCAGGAGTTTGTCATGCTTTACGTTAGCTCATTTTATTGGTGCCTCATTGTATTCTGGGAAAAGTTAATAATTTGTGTACTTATTGGATATAGAAAGACCAATCCAATTCATTCTCCGTTGCTGGAGAGTATATATACTGCCCCAGCATGTACTACAGGGGAGGACATACCTGTATACAGTTTATAGGTCTACCAATACTCTTACAGTACCATTATGTCCACTGGTGCTCCACGTGTCCAAGGTCATAATTAAACACACGATGAATTGGTAACATGTGGGTGGTTTTATTTCCACTTGAATACAGATGGGATAAAAACAAGCATTGGGAGTATTGGTGATCTCAATGTACTTTTACCTGCATCTCCATTATGCTGTAGACTCTTCCCATCAATGAGTTACCTTTGCAATTACCCGCCAAATAAAATATACAGTTGACCTTATTTTGAGGTGATTGATTACTAGGATTCATGTAATTGAGCTTACAGTTAGGTGGATTTCAGCTCCAAAATATTCGATCGTTATGAGTACAAATAAGCGAATTACAGAAAGAAAATGTGCTTTTGTAGAAACTCTATTTCCTATTTTTCTCTCTCCCCCACTAGAGGCAATTAGGGTTTTCAGATAACATTTCAGGAACCACATGTTCGAACCATATGCTGAAAAACAGATCGCTCTATTTTCAGTTTGTGCGTTTTGTCCCCTTCTTTCGTTCCATAATAATAGATCACTTATGACCAGCACTTCTAAATCCTTCATCAGTTTTTATATTGCTATCATATTTATCACCTTATTTTCTCTTTGTTTGAACGTTGGCAAATTTATTCTTTTCAGTCTATGCTTATTTAGGTATACCAATCTTGTTGCAGAGGTTTGGATCCTCTCTAATTTTCTAATGTGTTGCTGCATATTCAAACGTAGAACTTATACATGCTCTCCCTTCTCTCCATCCCGCCCCGATGGTTCAGTGGTTAGCGCTATCAGCTCACATCCAAAATGTTCTGGGTTCGAATCCCGTGTCAGGTATCGATAAAATGGGTTGGTTTGTATTCATAAACGCTGTAACCCCTGTTCACCTAGAAGAAAATAGAAGTCAAGGAGTCGTGACCTTACAATTTTGGCAGGAGCGGAAGGCTGGGAATCCTGCCCTCCTTTATGTGTATGCATGTGTGTGTGTGTGTGTGTGTGTGTGTGAGGTGCTTCCTCTATAGTGTACGTCAGATCCTGAGGAGTAAACAGGTATGTGGGCTATGAATATTTATCTCAGCATCAAACTTTCATCTATTTAGTTTGAAGTCATCCTCTGTCTTGTCAGCATGATATTTGTTTCTCCAAGAACCTTACTTATATATTATTTCAGATGATATGTTGTGATGAATGCGAGGTCGTTTTATATTTTATTTTCGCCCATTTCATATTTCTAGTACGACCACACCACATTCTCCGAAACCTATTGAGAAGGAATGAATTGCATACACACACACTGACAGAAGGAGACAGACAGACAGACAGACAGTGAGACGGTCATAAAGACAGGCAGGGAAGAGAGTAAAATCATTACAAACTTCTGCTGTGTGGAGGGTGAATGCTCCTCTGAAAGTTTTGCTTCTGGATCTTTTCAGGTCTGGAAACGAGGAGAGAAAGAATTAGGAGAGGAGAAAGGAGGTAAACAAAAACAAAAAATAGAAACATGGACTGAAAGATGTAGAGGGAAATGGAAGAAAAGTAATCAGTCAACAGTGGAAAGAACTAAAATAATCATCGGTGAGTATGTAATTTACGTGTTATATTTTTTTCACCCTCAGTTCTTTCCACGTAGATTAAGCCTTTTTTTCTCTCTATTTCTATTTCAACATTCCACCGCTAGGGCAACATAGTAGTCTTTATCTATGTATATGTGCTCGGCGTAGTACATAAACAACTCCTGTTCAATAGATACTTCTTTTCATATATATGTAGACACACGGCAGAAAGAAGGAGGCCGTACATTCATTTTTGTTTACGTCGTAGATTTGGTTCACATATGTATGTATCGTGGGGAGCGAGGAGCAGGTTATTGCGAGGAAGGGAGAATGTGTGGGTAGTGGGGAGCTTCATCTGGTATTCGCCTCCCTACTCGAACAGTGCGAGGCCCGTAAATATTGGGAAAAGAGAGAGAGAGAGAGAGAGAGAGAGAGAGAGAGAGAGAGAGAGAGAGAGAGAGAGAGAGAGAGAGAGAGAGTAAATAAGAGTATACAAGACAAATACATTTCATCATCCTATCATCACCACCACCACCACCACCACCTTTGAATAACTTAAAATTCTCTCAAGATGGAGTCTCGTATGCTAAAGTGACTCTCATTATCTGTATTTCTCTTCGTATCTGTGTATGTATGTATGCATGTATGTATGTATGTATGTATATGTGTGTGTGTGTCCATTTATTCACCATCCCTTTTTCGCTATCTTAAACAACCCACAAAGAACAACAACAGCAACAGTAGTACCAATGATAAGCGACACTAACTGAAGCCAATTCCGATATGAACCGTGAACACAAATGGCATACGTAATATTCAAGCCCTATATTGAGTTCATGTCAAGCCGTATATAACACACGACACAGCCTCGCATGCCCTATTAACACAACTCAATGAACCCCTATTTAAAAGGCAACGAGAAGGGGAGGTCAGAGGTTTGAAAGAGAGAAGGGAGCGAGGATCGAGTGTGGATAAAAGAAGGGGAATAGGAAAATATGTGAGAGAGAGAGAGAGAGAGAGAGAGAGAGAGAGAGAGAGAGAGAGAGAGAGATAGAGAGAGAGAGAGAGATTTTCACTTTATCCCCCTCGTCTTCTCATGCAAATCAGGTGGCCGTATCACAAGACTTAAGATTTAGGGCAAGAGATCAGCTTAGCGTCGTTCAATAGGTGTCATGCAAGGATCGAGCAGAGGCAGAGGTTATGGAGTGAGAAAAAACATTAGTGGATAAGCCAGTGGATGGATGAGTTGTTTGATTGTTACGGGTTAGTGAATAGTTATTGAACCATTTTTTTCTCTCCCTCTCTTTCTCTCTCAAGTTAATAGTACCTTAGTCCCTCCCCCAAGAGTGTACGTGGGCCTCTCCCCTCGCCCAGGCCTGCCGTGCTAGGAGGTGTTGCATCATGGGTAATTATGGGTTGACCTGACAGCGGCTGGAAGGCATTGTGGGTAAAGGAGATGCCTGAGTGACTAATCAAGGGGGTTTACCAGGCAGTGAGTGATTGTGTGTGTGTGTGTGTGTGTGTGTGTGTGTGTGTGTGTGTGTGTGTGTGTGTGTGTGTGTGTGTATGTAATGTCTTAGTATATAATGATGGCAGTAGGTTTAGTACTCTTTCTTTTCTTCCTTCTGCTCCTCGTCCTCCTTTTCCTCCGTCGTCGTCATAATCGTTGACGCTGTTGTCGTCGTGGTTGTTACCGTCCTCCTCCTCTTCCTCCTCTTTCTTTCCTGTATTGATTAACGTTTGTCGTAGAATATAGGAGGTTAACCAACTCCATAGGCAGGACGCCTTACCTCCGACTTTATGTTTGCCACAGATAATGTAACAATACTACTACTACTACTACTACTACTACTACTACTACTACTACTACTACTACTACTACTACTACTACTACTACTGTTACTACTACTACTACTGTTACTACTACTACTACTACTACGTTTTTATTTATTTATTTATTTATTTATTTATTTTTTTTTTTACTACTACTACTACTTCTACTACTGTTACTACTACTACTACTACTACTACTACTACTACTACTACTACTACTACTACTACTACTACTACTACATAATTATCATTATCATTATTACTATTATTAATACTATTATTAATAGTGTTAGTATTATTTTATTATAACAATAATCATTATCATTACTATTACTATTGTTATTATAATAATAATTATAATTATTATTATTATTGTTATTATTATTATTATTATTATTATTATTATTATTATTATTATTATTATTATTATTATATAAAAGTTTCGTGTCTGTCTATCTGATTATGTTCGCCGTCCTCGGGAATTGCATCGCGAGTTTCCACAGGATACACACATTCTGCGTTTCCCACGTTACTGCAGGAAATAGAAGCATGAAATACGGCGTGTATTTCAACCTCTTGAGAGAATATTTGACGAAATTTGTTTTGGTGTTCTTGTTGCATGATGCATGTGGCGTCATACTGTAAGGGCCAACACACGAGGCACCCCCCCCCCTCCCTTTCCTTCCCCTCCACCGCTCAGACTTGGGACTAAAGTTGTTTGAACATGTCCTGGAGGCTGACGTCACGCCCGCAGACACACTGTTTTCCATTACGATCGAACAAGATGAAAGATTTACCTCCACAAAATTATGGTTTCTCATGATGCAACCTAAAATGTTTTATCTTTTCTATATATTTAGTGCTATTAATTTTTTTAGAGACTTTGAACCTTCCACCTTTTAAGAGTTAGATCTAGACAAGTTTAGTCACGTAGATTGAACTGCGCTTTTTTCTTTTTCTTTTTCTAACTGATATTGTGATTCCCTTCTCTATCTCACCACAACACACCTCTCCTCTTGACCTCAACTCGAGGAAAACTTTACAAACAGAAATGCCTAACTAATTTGCCACATTATTTTAACCCCTGGAGACGAGGATGTCAGAAAGTGGAATTGTGCTTCTGGCAGCCTCACTCCATTTTGGTTGAGTCTTACAAATTATATATATGTGGAAAGGCGGTTGGCTCAGACAATTTGCCTGTTTATTCTTGAAGGAGCATTGACCACTTAAAACGGTCCCTTCTCCCAACCAACTCTGGATACCCCAATGTTGCCCTTTAGTTGACATGGCGTACACTGGATCTTAAATGTAAACCGTCTTAATGATCACATCAGCTCTTAATGACGTCAGTGCCCATGGCTGCGGTACCATCTGAACCACAGCCAATATATACCCGTGTGTGGCATTTATAGCCGTGGAGAAGGCATTTATCAGGGTTAATGGAAGTCATGTGGTAGTTGTTGCAGGTTTATGGGGCGGTGGTGAAGGAGCGAAAACGCACTTCAAGAGAATATTAAGGCGGAGGTGAAGCATCGTGTAGTTAAGGGATCGATCGAAGGATTTGGGGGATTGAAGGCAATTTTGAAATGGTTGTGTGTGGTGTAAATGTGTGTGTGTGACGCATTGGTGAATTGGTGTGAGGTGGGGGCAGAGAGAGAGAGAGAGAGAGAGAGAGAGAGAGAGAGAGAGAGAGAGAGAGAGAGAGAGAGAGAGAGAGAGAGAGAGAGAGAGAGAGAGATAAGGAAAGAAATTAAGTTGCACCGTGTATGTTTTAACTTAACGTGACACCTCCCATGATGCACTGCGGCCTAGTGTTTGGTGGTGGTGGTGGTGGTGGTGGTGGGTCAGGAGTCGGTGCACCCAGGGGAAGGTGTGCAGAATTATTGTTATTATACCGTTATCAGATCCATAAAATAAGCGGTGCAGCGTAGGACTTGCGTACGATGGGATGCTGATTCTGTGCGTTATCGAAATTCATGTTAATTAAGTTATTATGATTGATGACTAATTAAAAAATGTAAGTTTATAACGTTTGAAAGGAAAAAATTGATGTATTAGTAATTCCAGTTTTGAGTGCAAGGCAAGAACTAACACTCCACTCCACTACAGACTGTCAGGCCGGCAGAGGAGGTGATCAGATATGTATTTCTGAAATTTCTGGAATATTTCGTTACCTGTCATCCACGTGGCGGAGGCTTTTTGCCTTATACAACTTTTAGAACTCATCATTTCTAGTCATTTAAATCCATTTATACTTCCTGTAAATTATTAACATCCTCAATATCGTTTTTATTTATTTATTTATTTTTTTTCTCATCTTTATCGTCTTTCTGGAACGTGTCAAGCGCCACTACGTCGATGTCAGAGACGAAAATGTATCCTTGATTTATAAACATATATACTCCCTCCATTTGTAATTGTTATTGTAATACTGTATTGTAAAATAGATGCAAAAATAAGAAAAAGAAAATTGGGTTTGAGAGGAATTAGAAGAGGAGAGGAAGGAGGAACAAAATACAGTAGTGAGAAGAGGAAGAAAAAAAGGTGACGAAAAAGGCAAACTTTACCTTCCTTGATAAATTGAATATGTTGATTTTTTTCCCAAAGGTATAAAAGTTTTACTGTTAGAATATTTTTATGGGTTTAAGGCGAGTCCAGTGTGTGTGTGTGTGTGTGTGTGTGTGTGTGTGTGTGTGTGTGTGTGTGTGTGTGTGTGTGTGTGTGTGTGTGTGTGTGTGTGTGTGTTAGAGAGAGAGAGAGAGAGAGAGAGAGAGAGAGAGAGAGAGAGAGAGAGAGAGAGAGAGAGAGAGAGAGAGAGAGAGGACATATCTTTAGAAATAAAGTTATGTTAATGAGTAACGAACAGGAAGAGGAGGAAAATTAATTGAGTAGGAGGTGGAGAAAATAAAACTGACGGCATGATGATAATAATAGTAACACTAATGATAATAATAATAATAATAATATGATAAGACCATTAATTATAATATGACCACCACTGCTATCATTAAGATGCTTTTTTTTATGTGATAATGTCATTCTCAGATAATCCAATCCTTTTAGCAAGAATCACGACGCTAATGATGTGAAGTGTCAATCATAGACTACATGACCTCTCTCTCTCTCTCTCTCTCTCTCTCTCTCTCTCTCTCTCTCTCTCTCTCTCTCTCTCTCTCTCTCTCTCTCTCTCTCTCTCTCTCTCTCTCTCTCTCTCTCTCTCTTCTCTCTCTCTCCCTCCTCTCTTCTCTGCCTGGAGTAAAAAATGCAATATACTCGCCAGTGTTGTAATCTTTGTATCTTTATGTAGTCTTATGTATGTGTGATGTAATAAGCACTACATAACAACAGACGCGAGCTTTTCTGCACTGCTGTACTGTACTATTACACCAATACAATATGTGCTGCATCTACTAAGGTGGTACTACAGTAGTTCTTGAGGGATCCCACCCAGTATTATTGACGTGAATTTCAGTGCAGTTGAAGAAAAAGTTATTATGAAAGAAATTTCTGTCCTTTAGTATCGTGTGAATTAATTAAGACAAGAAAAAAAGAAAAAAACATGATGTTCAAAGAGTCTAAAAGGTATTGTTGCCCGGTAGTAGTACGTAGAAGTAGGAGGGAAAATGAGGTCTTCTTGTTGTTTACTGTCACGGGAGGAATTGAAATGGTTATAACTTGGGTGTATTTTTGCGTGTGATGCTTCCTCTACCACGAGGTAACACCACTGCTACACGCTTCACTCAACTAGTTAACTCACCTTTCAGTCTCCACGTGTTTACCTAAGGTTTCAAAGGGTTGACTTCACAGAGAGACACAGTCAAAAGCTTACGTTATTTTATTGCTAACTTAAGAGGGGAACACATCCTAGCTGATACGCCTAGCTTTCGTAAGGAACGTGAGGTTTACGTGAGGGTTACGGAGACGTTCGTAGAACGCGTTACAGTTTCGACCACATGGTTACCAACCTTACTCGTCCAGGGCTTAGAAGACAACTCTCAGATGATCCTCGACTGCTCCCTCCTGCAGGAAGCTTCGATGCCACAAACGGGGGTCCCGCTGTCCTTCGGAGCTCGTCCCCTCGGCTACTTCCTTCGGTAGGAAGCTTCGATGCCACGTGGTAGATATACCAGGTCAACTCAAGGAGGTAGTGATGACGCGCCAGCTTAGCTCCGCCCTCATTTCTAGGTCAACCCTTAGTTGCGCGGTTAGTGAGGTTCAGTGTGTTTCCGCCTCCATGCTTACCCAGAAAAGAAATATACCTCAATCTATATATTAGATGAAGGATGCCGAAGAATTGTGCTGTGTATGCATGTGCCTCTAACTACACAAAGAAGAGCAAACAACTTTCCATCGTTTTCCTAAGAACGATGAAGAGATGAAGTACTCGAGGAACCATCAAACTATATATTTCAGTAACGTAGAGAGGGGAATAAATCAGAAGAGAACCCGGGAAAGGAAGCGGAAGAATCTTACGCTACGCCTTACGCGTAAGCGTAAGCCTACACAAAGAAGGCCAACATAACCTTTCATCGTTTTCCTAAGAAAGAGGAAATGAAGTACTCGAGGAACTGGAGCGACGAGTGTAGTGCCTCAGGAAGGAAAGAGATGCCCTTCTCAAAGAAAAAGAGGACTGGAAGAGTAAGAAGATTACACCTGAGTTATTAAATAAAAATGGTAAAGAAATTAATGATGCAGTCAAAAGTGTCCTGCTTCCCTACTTTTTCCACTTCACAAGTCAATGCCATTTTAACTGGAAATCCTGTGTGGAAATCCGGAGCCTTACTTCTAAAGGATAAAGGTCCTTACGAGAAAAAACTCAAGTATCCTGCTGATGTACTAACATTGTGTGTGCTGTAGAAGGTTTTTTCTGCATCTACGCTCTCAACAGGAAACTGAAAAAAATATAAAATACGAACAAGGAAATTTATGAAATAACTCTGTGTACATATATACTAGATACAGATAGATAGATAGATATTATGTAAGTAAAGTAGGATAAGGGTATTGTAACTTTACTTAACTGATTAGAGATAATTAATGTTATAGTAAAATGTGTAGCCTTATCTAAATTTCTTACACCTGTATACACTCGTGTGTGTGTGTGTGTGTGTGTGCGGTAATAAAAAAAAATGTAATGGGTCAGAAAAGATGGTGAGGTGTGAACAGGCGGTGAAGGGCGAGTGACGTCATGCTCAGGGTACGCGCGTCGCTGTGTGGTAGAGAAAAGAGGAAAGAGGGCCGTACGCTGGACCTTTGCTCTCTTGGTCACCTCGACCTAGAATAGCTCCGCCCCTTCTTCTGACGTCAGAGGGCAGGCTGGGTCGCCACGTCCCAGCCTCACTCGCTTTTCAAATTGTCTAGAAGCTTCTCGCTCACATTTACGAAGTCTAGTGAAGGCTGGAATTAATTACAGGAAATGTAGAGTGGAGCTACATCTCTCTCTCTCTCTCTCTCTCTCTCTCTCTCTCTCTCTCTCTCTCTCTCTCTCTCTCTCTCTCTCTCTCTCTCTCTCTCTCTCTCTCTCTCTCTCTCTCTCTCTCTCGCCACATATCCGCCCTTTGTGTCTACATCGCCTCTGTTTGAGTTACTGCACCAAACGCCTTGAGGAGTGAGCGCTTTTATTAAGTGTTAGAGAGAGAGAGAGAGAGAGAGAGAGAGAGAGAGAGAGAGAGAGAGAGAGAGAGAGAGAGAGAGAGAGCAACTCCCTACATCACTGCACAATAGAGTGAAGCATGTTAGTATAAGTGTGTATATATAACGATACACGTGCTGCATGCTGTGGTAGCCTGCTGGTTGCCGCTTGTCATGTGAGACCCTCGAAAAGTCATAACAAGGGCGGTGTGTGTGGAAGGTATCCGCTAATTGTCACGTAAAGTTTATGTTTATTTCACTGCAATGCCAATAGTAGTAGACTAAACTTTATTACCGTGCTCCATTCTAACCCACAAGTATATAGGAGTTAGTAACCCACACTAATAACTTACTTTCTTTTGGTTTATATCGTAAGACTTACACACATCACGCAATACTTCTTAAACGATATTTGCTGCGGGAATATAGCGTCATGTCGCCCGGTAAATTGCATTGGATGAAAACGAAGATAACGTTTATCGCTTGACGGAACATGCCTTTGTCCGACACCTTGGTAACGCGAGGCAACGCAGGAAAGACTCGTCCCTGTGTACTGCGGCGGGAAATTGAATCATCCCTAGCGGCCGACGTCATGGGGAACTTCTGAGGCGGTGGTGTGACCCTTGTCTTCTCCCTTCCCTTCCCATCACAGTTCAAGGAGCGCTGGGAGAAGCAGACCACCCCATATTTTGAGTTTAGTTGTACCGCGTGAAGTCTCTGAGCGGAACACATCGACATTCACTAAACCTTCACAAATGGTGGCAGCGGTGCAGTACCCCATGGAGATTTTTTTGCATGCCAGGGTGGGATTCATGTCTCGCTCTCAGTCGTGATTAGTTGAGTCCTTTATGTTCCTTTGTAAAGTAAAAAAAAATTCATTCTCTCTCTCTCTCTCTCTCTCTCTCTCTCTCTCTCTCTCTCTCTCTCTCTCTCTCTCTCTCTCTCTCTCTCTCTCTCTCTCTCTCTCTCTCTCTCTCTCTCTCTCTCTAAGATAGATTTCGTGTTCAATCAGCCGCTGCCATCAACACTATTTTACCGGAAGAAGGAAGGTTGTGTCGATGTTGTCCCTCCGTCATTAATAATTTTACACACTTACCAACCCTTCATTCTCCATTATCCGTTTTGTTTTTCTTTTATCCCGTATCTTTCTCTCTCCTTCCTCAATATTCACTCCGTACTTGTTTTCCCTTCCTCCTTCCTCTCACTTCTTCCTTCTCTCTTCCTTTTCTATTTTATTTTTTTATTAACCTTCCTTCCCTTCCTTTTTTTCCTCCTTTCTTTTTTTCCCTTCCATCTTTCTTCCAGTTTCCTCTTTTTTTCTTTTATCTATTCACCTCACTTCTTTCCATTTCCTTTCGCTTTTTTTTCCCCCTCGAATTTTCCTTATTTCCTTCTCTCTCTCTCTCTTTTCTTCCTGCATTTATCACTCGTTGGTTTTTCCTTTTGTTCGCCCTTACCAGAAATCTTATTTTTTCCATCCTCTCCATGTTCTATATTTTTCCTGTACTTACCTTTTTTCCTTCCTTTCCCTCCTGTCTTTTCCATCACGAAACGAGGCTTGCAAAATACAATATAAGAAACTTTAAAAGGGGAAAAAGTCTACTAATTGCCTTTCATTAGTAAAGAAAAGACAACAAAGGAAGAGTTCCATAAAGGGAAAGGGGTTAATTTAGTTCCCGAGCTGATCTGATTCTCCTCCCTTGCATTAGGACACGACCAGAGTGAAGGATCATTCAAAAGCACGATGATCCAGACAAAGGCCAGGAAATGTACTTGTAATTGAACTGAATAACCTCTGACTCCACGCTACTAAGATAGGCTGCGTGAGTAGTGCCCATACACCCTCACACACACCCTCACACACACCCTCACACACACCCACGTGAGACCTATACTAAACAGGCTATACAGATCTTACACTGAACGAACATATGGAAAGAGGAGGAGAAAAAAGATGATATATTACTCTTCTAATTGAGATTTTTAATTCTGCCTTAGTATGAATTGAATTAAGTTACTCATCATAAATTGTGTTCATTAAGAAACGTTTCAAGAATGTTACGTAGAGAAGGAATACAAGGTGGTGTTGTAGATGGTATGGTACACACATTTGTGAAAGCTTATTCAGTCACCTTTTCACAAGGGTCATGTAGTGTAAGAGTATCTAAAGGAAAGACCAAATAAGTTCTAAAGGAGTCTTGATACTACTGTCTTAAAAGAGTAGTTTAGAAACTGTCAAAGGCCCTCAATGTCTCAGACGATGGTTAAAGTTTCATCAAACCCCAAAATATCTGCGAAGGGAGAAAGAGCCAAAATGTGTTCCACTTTGCAAGTTAAATAGTCGAAGATTTTTGCATAGTCGATAAAATGAACTGAGAGATAAACAGCGATTATATACTTGGTGAGTGACGATGAAGCCTTGAACTTAGGATTAAACGTTTGGGGAAGGAGAGAGGAACTGTGATAGTGTTGAGTACATGAGCATAACACTAAAGTCTCGGTAAAGGAAAAAATATCAGGTTTAGAGTAAAAGTAATATCATTCCACAGAAAGAAAAAAACATTAAATACAAGATCGGGAATACTGCACAAGTTAATGTAATAAAAAAAAGGATGGATGAGTTATTGAGGCAAATTCTCCCAATGCAATTATGTTTAATTATATATAATCATCTTAATCACAATGTTACGAGTGCTTCGAACTGACATGCATAACAAACACCGTCACAAACTTGTAATAATTATTGAATACAAACTTTCTATGTGTCTGAAATGCTTGTGGACTTGTATGTGGACTTTTTATGTGTCTGAAACGCTTGTGGATTTATATGGACCGAGAATGCCATTAGAGGTGAGGCTGTAACTGCTTCCTGGTTATATTGAGACAAGAAATAAAGGGTTTAATAGGGCAAGAGAAGGGTCATCAACAAGGTATATACTATTTTTGAGTGACCGTAAAGTTGTAGCCTCCCCCCTCCCCCCCCTCCCGTTCTCCCGTCCTCCCACCAGGTGTCTAAATGCCTGCCACCTTTCTTTTTTCTTTCTCTCCTCACTTTTCATCCCTTTCATCTCCTTCCAATTCGTCTCTTTTTTTTCCGCTGTTCCTTCCTCTCCCCTCTCCTCACCTTCCTTCCTTCCTTCCTTTCCCCTTCACTTTTTTTCCCCCCATTTCTCATTACCTTCCACCGCGTTCTTTCCTTCTCCTTCCTTACTTTTTTCTTGCGTCTGTTTCCCTCCCCTTTCCTTTCCCTTCCTCCGTCATCACCTCTCTCTTTGCTATTACATTTTCTTATTTTCTCTTTTATTCTTTTTTTTATTCTTTCTCCTTCCTTCCTTCCCTTCCCTTCCTTCCACAACAACATTCTGGAAACAATATAAAACGGTTTGAAAGAGATTTATGCGTCACTCCAATAGAATTAAGGGCAATTTGTAACGTGGGAAATCCATTAGTTTTCATTGTATTTCACGCGCAACATAATTGGTTACATGATACGGCTTACGACTTGAGCAAGGGACACGCTGTTCACGATTAATTATTGTGTTATTATTAATAGTATTGTTTCTTGGAATTACACGCATAAAATTGAAATGAAATAATGGGACGTTTATATTAATGGAATAGTACGATATATAACATTCAGGGACATTAAAGTATATATATAAAAAAAGAAGTTTGGTTAATGTATGTGTGCGTGTGTTCATTTCATTTTTATATTCGTTTTTTTTTCTTTTTTTTTCTTTTTTTTTTTTTTCTCTCTTTTTTTCATGGCATTGTTTGCATCTTACGTATCACAGACTCGAACGCTTTTGAATATTGGCTCTCAACACATTGCAAATAATATACAATACTTAGCAGACTGGCTACCTATGATTTTGAAAGCTTCCTCCATCCATGTCATTTTATCAATAATATCAGCTTGGCATTGTGTAAGGCTACGGCAAGGACACGTTTGGAGCCCTACGTACGTACTAAACTAAACTCATAACACATTCCAACCAGATTAAACTCGAACACCAACTATCAGATAGATATTTGACGCAACTTGACATTTTTCATAACACCCAATTCATATATATCGAACACCACCACCACCACCACCACCACCACCACCACCACCACCACCACCACCACCACCACCACCACCACCACCACCACCATAATTTTACCACCGCCATCATCATCATCAACAACAGCTTAGCAGAAATAGCACCGCCTTGACTAAGAAAAGAAGGAAGTAAGTAAGGAAGGAAGGAAGGAAGGAGGGAGGGGAGAGAAGGAAGGGAAGAAAAAAAAGTAACGTAGCTGGGAGGTTGATGGTTGTGTATGTTTTGTTTTTAATCGCCTTGTTTGTGAACGTGACGCAGGAGAGAGAGAGAGAGAGAGAGAGAGAGAGAGAGAGAGAGAGAGAGAGAGAGAGAGAGAGAGAGAGAGAGAGAGAGAGAGAGAGAGAGAGAGAGAGAGAGAGAGAGCAGTAGGGACTAGGGAGGGAGGAAGGCAGATGTTTCACTGACCCTCTAGAGAATGAACACATAATCAACACGCAAGCCTCTCTCAAGTTAGATACCGCAGGTGCAAGGGATCAGTTTGTTCTCTCTCTCTCTCTCTCTCTCTCTCTCTCTCTCTCTCTCTCTCTCTCTCTCTCTCTCTCTCTCTCTCTCTCTCTCTCTCTCTCTCTCTCTCTCTCTTCTCGTGCTGTTAAAATAAAGAGGTGAATGAGAAGCATGAACACAAAGAGGAAAACAACAAGAGGAGGAGGAGGAGGAGGAGGAATTGTATCATCATTATAATCATCAGTACGTAGAGGGAAAGAAAATAAACAAAAGCAAAAAGAAATGAGGATAAAGAAGAACAACAACAACAACCACTGTAGTCTCATTGATGATTATTAATTAACTTGCTCCTTCTTTTGCCATTCATTCATTCGCGTAAAGATAATAGAGGGACGTAGATATAAGAAAAAATCTGTAAATAAGAAAGGAGGGAAGGAAAGGAGAGAAACCGCAGCTAAGAATTTTTTTTTAATATATAAGAACAAAAATAAAATAGAAAAAAATACGAGAAAGTAGAATTATAACAGAACAGTTTAATTAAGACGGGAAAAAAAACGACAAATATATGAAATGATAATGATTCTTATAACAAAGATATGAAATGCATTAATATAACGATAAAGTAATAACCGGAAATACAACAGAATATCATAGAACACATACAAGAAGAAAAAGAACAAGAACAAAAGAACAAAAGAACAAAATACAAGAAAAATAAGAAGAGAAAAACGAAGAAGAGGAAAAAAAGATGAGGAAAACAAAATATAAAAGAGAGAAAAAAATACAAACCCAGGAATATGAGGCAGCAAAAAGGTTTTGGATTACAGTGTGATTGCCTGCCGGAGGGAACTACAGGAAGCAGGAAGGCTAGGTTGGCTCTTTCACTCCCTCCCTCCCTTACCTCCATGATACTACCGGCAGGAAAAGTGCTGTCTGACATCTTGCAAGCTTAATACCTGCTTCGCTTCCTGCCTCCCTCACGTCAATAGGAGTTGAAACGGGACTAATGATTGATGTTTACTTAGGAATTGGATTATAGTATTCTCATAGATAGTTTTATAGTTAAATGTATTGTATAACCTGCCTCTGTACAGAACACTACAGACTACACACACACACACACACACACACACACACACACACACACACACACACACACACACACACACACACACACACACACACACACACACACACACACACACACACTTAAGTGCTATCCACACTTACACTTCAACAAAGCTCATTACTATACATTATTTGTTGTTTGAAAGGCGCTCATTTAATATTGCCATCTTTGAAAATTATGCTGATAATGTAAATTGGAAAGTAGAGTAAAGTATAGAAGAAATTACAAAACCATCGTACGTCGTAAGAATTTAAGATGATTTTATGGAAATGTAACTTATTTACGGTAAATCTTTTGATGTATCTAATGTTCCCTTTTATAACGAAGCCCTGGGATCCCGGCGGAGGGTTTGATTCCCAGAAGCATCGTAGAAGGAAAAACTGTCGCTGCTGTTTTAATATTTTTCCCCTGACGTGAAGAATTATTATTCCAGACTTTCCCAAGCTCGCTTTGAGCAGCTAATTCTTAAACTGTTTATTTTGTGTCATGATTTTCCACTCATAGTTATCAAGCAGTAATTACATTTTCTTTATTTTTTTCTTCAATTATAAGTTCAGGAAGTTTATTTGTAAATGTGCATTCATTGAAGGTTTGTTCATATCTTTGCTCTACTTTTGCCTAGAAGCTTTACCAGTTATGTTTTTTCCAGTTAATGGTTCAGTTATTCAAATGTCATATGATGTACACTTTTATACTTCAGGGAAATTTCCAGAACAAACAATTTTTTTCACAATTTATGTTTAGATTCACCCTTTGACCACACAGTATATATTCATTTTCGTATAAGTTTAATTCACTTTCTGGGCGAGTCTTGTGCTTATTTAGATTACCTTAATTACTTTTCCCCGTGGTGGTAAATATCTGGAGATAGTTTGCATATAAGGCCGCTTCATATGCTATTTTGTGTTTGCTCTACCTATTATGAACAGGTAAGGGGGCTTATACACTTTTCCACCTGGACGCCATTGAGGCAGGTGGTAGGTAGGTGAGGGGGGTGAGGGTGAGGTAATCTCGATACCCATATTCACCTGCCAAAAATATTTGATCTATTTTTGCATATCACTAGGAATCGTAAACATAATTATTGTCTGCGACTTACTCAAAACTAAAATAGGTCTCATTAAGATGCATATTTCAGCTGATGTTCTCAAGTCAGATGGTGTAGCGTCATCTTTACAAATGTGCCTTAACGACGTACAGCTATTTTGGGAGAAACTAATAATGATCATTTATTGTGAAGGATGACGCTCCATTTGGCCTTGAACGTACTTGTAAGGCTTCTCAGGTAATGGTTGTATTGCCGTGCGTTGATCATCTTCCGTCCTGGGTTTGCCTGCGTAATTGAACGAGATAAGGGAGGCTGCCGCAATCAACCTGCTATTGTGCCAAACTGGAAGGGAAATATTGAGTAATTAATTATCATGGCATTAAAAAAACATCTTTTCATTACCCAAGAATGTTTTACAGCGTGTGTAGGACGTCTTGATGTGTAGAAGTAAAAAATGCATTCCAATTTTAGCATCAAGCGAGTTGTTGTCAGGCATTTTTAAAAATTAACAATAGCAAAAGGAAGCACTAATTATAAACCTTGATAAGGCGACCAGTGTTTTCCTTGACAGTTACCTATTTGCTGGGTGAAAAAAAAGCACGGATTTGGACAATTTGGGATGGGGTTACCAAACGGAATTATCTTTTCTGACATTAGATGGTACGCGCTAGAATCTGTCACCTGGATAAGTTGTTCAATTATTGCAGCTGTAGAAAGTTAGTATATGTTTTGGAGGCACTTAGTTTATATTCTGTTTTTCTTTTCTTCTTCTTTTTTTTTCTTTCATTAAACTCGTGCTACATGTAACTGAGTGGTGGAGGATAACAATGGTTTTAAAATGTTTATATTTTTCCCCGTGGACAATGCGAAGAAGGGGAAGGGAATTAAAAATGTATATATGTATGTATGTTCTGTGTGTGTGTGTGTGGGTGTGTGTGTGTGTGTGTGTGTGTGTGTGTGTGTGTGTGTGTGTGTGTGTGTGTGTTTATATTGCATGTAAAAATTGCTAAAATAAATTGTAGTTAATTTTAATGGTCTCGTCACAAACAAGCAGAGAGAGAGAGAGAGTTAGAGTGAGAGAGAGAGAGAGAGAGAGAGAGAGAGAGAGAGAGAGAGAGAGAGAGAGAGAGAGAGAGAGAGAGAGAGAGAGAGAGAGAGAGAGAGAGAGAGAGAGAGAGAGAGAGAGAGAGAGAGAGAGAATATATATAGTGGAGCCAGGAGAGTCATTTTCATTTGTAAAGCATTTTCCTTATATTTATGAATGTTTTCCTCCCTATTTTTCTTTCCTGCTTACTTTCTTTTTTATCTATCTTTTCATCCTTTCTCATTTCCTTATTTGCTTGTTTTCGTTTTCGTTATTATTTTCATTCATCCTTTTATGTTCTTATTTCTTTATATTTATCTTCGTTTTCTTTTCTTTCTGTATTTTCTTATTCATAAATTATTTTTCTCTACTTCATTTTCCTTTCTTCTTTCTTTTTTCCACTCCTAAACGTCTTTTTCCTTCCTTCTTTCCTTCCGTT
>JAPQNM010000004.1:4683713-4693713 GCA_029783475.1 Metacarcinus magister | reverse complement strand
GAGAGAGAGAGAGAGAGAGAGAGAGAGCCAAAAGTTTGCTGCTTGGACTACTTGAGGTAGTCAAGAGCCACTCAGACGCAGATAAACCTGTTGAGGAGGAGGAGGAGGAGGATGTATCTCGTGGCCCTGCAGGAGAACGAGGGTTTCTCTTGGGGTATGAAGAGCGATGCTCCTGTAGGAGGAGGAGGTGTAGTGATTTTCCTGTGTGAGGGATAGCGCTTCTCCTGGGATGGGAGGGGATGGGAGGGGGCTCTTTCAGTAGGAAGAAGAGAAGCGCTACACCTGTGGGAAGAGGAGTGCTCCACTTCGAGAAGCCGAAGATGTAGGAAAGAAAAGAGGGTTTAGGAAGGGAAGCAGAGAAGGGGAAAGGTGTAATAAGGGAAAAGAATGAAGGTAATAAGCAAGGAAAATGAACAGAAAAATATAAAGGAGAGAAAAAATAAGAGATACAAAGAAAAAGGATAGAAAGAAGGACGGAAGGAATGGGAGGTGATGAAGTAATGAGGGAGGAAGGAGAGGGAGAAGAAACACACCAACGAAACACGAGGCAGAGTCAAAAAAGATGAAGAGGCGGAATTAACTGAGAAGAAATAAAAAAAAAAAGAGAGAGAGGAAGGAAAGTAATTAATAAAAAGGCAGAAGAAGGGATGGGATGAGGAGAACATTTAGGGGGAAAAAAATGTTAATTGAAGGAGTGAGGGGAAAATAATGACAAGGAAGGGAAGAAAGAATTTGGAAAAAAAGGAAAAGTACAAAAGAGAAAAACAATGCAATGAGAAAAGGAGACGAAATCATAATCAAAATGAAGATAGGGAAAAAAAAAGGCGGGAAATAGATAAATTAATGGAACAGAGAATAAAAATAGGAACAAGAAGAGACAAGGAGGGATAAAGAAAGGAATTTTCCTAACACACTTTACCGTAACTATATACCTGTAGCGTTACCTTTATCCTATACCCTAATTAACACACTTTTAAAGGTCATCCTCATCCCTGACACCTGTTTACCCTTACCTGAAGCACCTCACGACATGTTATAGTACACCTGAGAACCTCTTCCCCACACCTACACCTCAAACCTCACCCAGTACCTCCTACCTACCTCACACCTAATACTTCTCTTCACCCTTCCGCGTACTAACAGCTGAAGGGTACAAGATGCTCTCCTCCTCCTCCTCCTCCTCCTCCTCCCCTCCTCCTCCTCCTCCTCCTCCCCTCCTCCTCCTCCTCCTCTCCTCCTCCTCCTCCTCCTCCTTATATTATGTTGTTTGAGAAAATCGTAATCTATTGGTTATTTTTTGGTTCATGTTAATATTGGTCATCATTCTAAATTCAAGACAACTGTCTCAATACATCTTGTTATTGCTTATTGGAGATGTACAACTTTAATGCAAGTAATGTTTCACGTTTCTGTGACGGAAATATTTTTGTATATTTTTTGGCCCGGAAAATGTAGACCAAAATTTACTTCAAAAACATTGAAGCCATTTTACTACAAAACTATTAGTCCTAGAGCAATTATGCATATAAATACATTTTTAGAGTTTGACAAAGTCTATCAGATGGTGCAATAATCTTTCCAATATCTCCAATGGCTTTGGAGACAATGAGAAAGAAAGTAATGTTTCTTGAAAAAAATTAATGTGACATTTTATTTATTATTTACATTCAATTGTCATTATACTTTATCTCACAAGAACGGCCGTTGTCAGCTCTTTCTTTACTAATCTATACATTTTTTTCGTAAACCACATACTTCTCGAGTTATTTGATAAAACGTGACTTTTAGAAAAAAGTCTAAGGGTTTGTCCCACGAAAATAGCGTGAAAATTTTCGAAGGTTCAAATCTCACACAAATAAGTCTTTAGAGGTTCCAATGCATGAGAAACACGAATCTGGACTTCATTTTATGATTACTATAATATTAACCCGTAAAGAGTAGTAGTTATTATACTATTGCGTCGAAAGATTCGTCCCTGGCCACACGGACAGCCTCGTTAGGTCCAGTAGGACTGTTGGTGTCTGTTCTTCCTTTGTACTCCTTTGTACTTCATGCCTTATACCCAGATTGTGTCAACTCTACATTCATTTATCGTTGCATTACCTTATGCTTCATACCTAATACCTTGAACATATACTTTATCTAATTGTATTTCAAGTTTTATCTCTCGCATTTTGAATCTCACTTGGAGGTGTGTGTGTGTGTGTGTGTTAAGGTAAGTGTATTTGAAACGTAATGCATCCTCCTTTTTTATACTTACTTACTCCTACATACTCGTATATACATTAAAGTACAAAGGGAGGATTGAATTCAGATTGTAGTTTACTCTCTTACTTAGGCTCAGCACAAGGGAAGAGCGCTCGAAGTTTTGATAATAGAAGCTCGTATTACTGTTCACAAGAGAATGATGATGATGGTGGTGGTGTGTGTGTGTGTGTGTGTGTGTGTGTGTGTGTGTGGGTGTGTGTGTGTGTGTGTGTGTGTGTGGGTGTGGGTGTGTGTCAATGCGTTACGGTGATAATGAAACTTAACACCTAACTTTTTCCTCTTCCTCTTCCTCCTCCTCCTCCTCCTCCTCCTCCTCCTCCTCCTCCTCCTCCTCCTCCTCCTCCTCCTCCTCCTCCTCCTCCTCCTCCTCCTCCTCCTCTTTTTCCTCCTCCTCCTTTTTCTCTCCGTTGAAAAAGATATGTAGAATACCTAACTTTTTATACTTTCCTTTCTCTACCTAACCTAACCTAACCTAACCTAACCTAACTTATAGCTACACATATTCTGACGCTTCAAATGTAGTTTTTCCTCTAATTTTTTATATACATACTCTCTATCTATCTACCTCTTTCCCATGATGTGTTCTTGTTCCCCCTCTTCACTTGTCTGTCATTCATTCCACGTTTCCTTCCATTCCCTTCCACTTTCTACTTCTCTCTGCTTTCCCTTATCAGACTTAACTCATTATCTTTCGCCTTAAACGTTTCTCTGTCTCTGTACTAGTCCTTATCATCTATCTTCACTTCCTTCATTCCCTTCGCATCTCTCCCCTTCAATTCGTCATATTCCCTCTACTATCTCCCCTCTTTACTCACTTCCTCCTTCCCTCCCCTCATTGTCTTCCCTTCCATATAATTCCTTCGCCTCCTGTTCCTTCTACTGTTACTTCTCTCCCCTTCCCTGCTATTCCTGATTCCTTATATACATTTCTAGTCTTCGCTCAAGCAAGAACACACTTAAAGATTGAAGAGGAGGAGGAGGAGGAGGCGGAGGAGGAGGAGGAGAAGAAGGATGTATGTCTTGGGCAACACAAAGACCATCACAGCACGGCTCCAGGGCACAAAATAGATAAGAGTGAAATATGTGACGGGGAACTATGACATAAAAACACTTAATGCATTGAAGGTAATTGATGTATGAGCAATAACCAATATGAGGGAATGCGAGCTATAAGGTGGCCCCAGGGAGAGAGAGAGAGAGAGAGAGAGAGAGAGAGAGAGAGAGAGAGAGAGAGAGAGAGAGAGAGAGAGAGAGAGAGAGAGAGCGTTAATAATCAATTGAGGTGCCACTGGAGGCTGGGTTGAAAAGGAAAACATTGTAACTTTTCCTCATGTTTTATCTCACCGTAACTTTTTCCCCCGTATAAATAGTAAAAAAAATAAATAAATAATAAGATAAAGCCGCCTTCGTGTGTGTGTGTGTGTGTGTGTGTGTGTGTGTGTGTGTGTGTGTGTGTGTGTGTGTGTGTGTGATGATACTCATAATGATTATAAATGATACTGATAAGGATAAACAATTCATTGACTAATTGGGATATCGTTCATTTGAAGAAGAAAAAAACAAATAACTATAATGATAATAACAATAATAATAATAATAATAATAATAATAATAATAACAAACAGCAGTAATCATCCTTAATTAGGGTAGTCAAGACAAGACGTGTTTAGGGTTCAAGGAGAATCTGGTCTCCCTTCCCTTTCCTCTGTACGTCTTGTCTCATAGAAGGAAGGAAGGAAGAAACAATACAGAGCAAGGATCCCCTTTGCCCTCCTACTCCATGCCTAGCAATCCTCTTTGAAGACACACAGGGTTGATAGTGGCAGTAATCTTCTAAATCTCGTCACTAACCTGCAACCAATAATAATAACAATAATAATGATAACAATAATACTATCTCTACTACTACTAACAACAACAATAATAATAACAATGATAATAGTCAAATCGTCAGCACCAACTCCAATGCTTCAACAATTACTATAGGAGAAGTAAGAAGTATTTCCTCGACCACCTTCCACTATATCTTGGAATCATCCCTCCATCATTTCCTCTCACGTATTATCTTCCACCAGCCTCTCTACACATCTTACTGTCTACTTCCGGGAGTCTGTATAGTCTGTTCTTATGTAGTGACAGGGACAGCGACAGGAGACATGGGGGGAAGGGGAGGGATGAGGAGGAGGGAACAGCCGGTAGAATAAAGAGACGTAATAGGAGCCTGATCGAGTCATCTTATAAGGGTAATGGAAAGTAGAAGTCGTAGTAGTAACAATAATAGAAGCAGCAAGAGTGGCAGTGGTACTATTACTAATGCATAGGAGGAGGACAAGAACACAAGGACGAAGACAGAGCTAAAGGATTAAGAGTAGTAGTAGTAGTAGTAGTAGTAGAAGTGTGAAGTATTGTTTGGTAGCGTTGTAAACAGAGGAGCGACGAATGATATATTACCTTGCCATACGAAAGATTGATGCCCATTGAGGGTGAGGGTGAGGGTGAGGGTGAGCGGGCGGCCAGGCAGTGCGTGGGTCATCTGGGGGCAGCGTGGGTCAGTCGCAGTTACCAGTTGTCCCCAAATGCCAGACACCTAAATACAAACAGAACAGATATGCGCACCCTATACATAAACATAGTAACAACATGATAATAATAATAATAATAATAATAATAATAATAATAATAATAATAATAATAATAACATTGATCATAGATATATATACCTCAGCTCCTTACATAGGTCAGCCCCAACTCTACATGCTATCCTGAAAACAACACACTAATTAGGAAAAATGATACACACACACACACACACACACACACACACACACACACACACACACACACACACACACACACACACACACGCATACATACATACACCATTTCCTATTCCCTTTCCCACTTTCCCCTCCTGAATTATATCTAGCTAGATCCTCCTCTTCCTTATTCTTCTCTCTCTCTCTCTCTCTCTCTCTCTCTCTCTCTCTCTCTCTCTCTCTCTCTCTCTCTCTCTCTCTCTCTCTCTCTCTCTCTCTCTCTCTCTCATTATACCTTGAGACATTGTTCTGGATAAACACGAATTAAAAAAAAAAAATTGTTGATTATGCTTGTTTGCTACGCATTGAAAGGCTTTTTTTTTTATTTATTTATTTTAATTTTTTTTTCGTGTCATGCTGTTAATATGTGAGCGGGTCTAATTGTTTTCCAGATGTGCTGCACTGTTTCTCACCCTTGGTTCGAACCCCGAGCAAGTTTTTCTTTCCGTGTGTCATCCTTGTTTTGTAGAACGTCCTCAGTCTTGGTGTTGTTGTTGTTGTTGGTGGTGTTGTTGTTGTCTTATCTTCACAGTTAGTTACAGTAAGTTCCCGGGGCGGCTAAAGGAGCTAAGGATGAATTTAGTAACATAAGACCAGCTCTGTCATGCATCCCTAAGAGTATCAACCATCGTGAGACTGTACTGTACCTTGGCACCAAATTATATATATACTACTGACCAAACCTACCAGCGTGTGAAGATTACCTAAAAGCTGCTTCCGTGCTACCTTCAATGAAACCCAACACACCTCTCAATCTTGTCCATCTTAATACATCCCTGGTGTCCCTTTACCCACACCCTCCTTTCCCGATCATACCGTCGTCCCTAGTGAAGCCTTACGACCCACCACCCATTGAGTTACGTCCTCGTTGGTAGGAGTGGCTCGCTGGCTGGCTCGCTGCCTTGACAACCCCATGTGTGTGATACCATCTCTCAGGAGTTTTAATGCTTAGGGAGGTGGGTTATTATTATGACAGTAGCGGGAAATGTGTGTGTGTAGGGGGGGGGGCGGTTGTAGGTGTGTTTAGAAAGAGAGTGTAGTCATTCTTTGTCATCTTGTAGTGAAGTGTTGCAGGAAGATAATATGCACAGTACGGTCTGGGTTCTGATTAAAATTGTAGGTAAAACAAAAGCAAAACAAAAACGCTACCGTAAAAGAGGTGGATGAGTTATTTATTTCAACAACATTTTAGCTTTGTGAATAAACAAACAGGATGTAGAAGCTTAAAAATGAAAATGAAAAAAACAACACATTCTCCATCACGCGGAAAAGCTCGATAAACTCTGATACATTATGCAATTTTCTCTTTCATATTTAACGCCATGGAGAGCCTGACGTAGATTGACGCGATCTTAATTTATTTTAAGTTATTTCATGCCATCACACCGACGTCAGTTATTGGAGAGGTGAACGTTCTGAATAAACTGCAGGACTAAAAAGGACTCGTGCCTTGCCGTGATCTGCTGCATTATGTCAAGCAAGTGTAAAGCATTAAACAAAAAATCCATAATCTAGTGTGAAACTATTATAATCCAATGTTCCAGCCTTTGATGCAACTCCTGCAAAAATGTCAAAGTTGAAATTCCATCCTGAAATAATGATACTCATCCACACACGGCATCACCTCGCAGCCATGACACTTATAATCAATCTATTTTGGACACTTGTATTTGCAGAGCATTGTAGTCTTCCATCAGTGATTTTTATTGTAGTTATTGCCTGCCTCACAAGTCTGGCTAATCATGTATGCACTGACTGTTCCGCCGAGTTGATGTGTGTGTGTGTGTGTGTGTGTGTGTGTGTGTGTGTGTGTGTGTGTGTGTGCGTGTGCGTGTGTGAAGTAACTGTGTATTTGCGAGAACTGATATGGTTTTATCTTTTACTGAAATCGGAGCAAATATTTTTTATAACGTCATGCCTCATACACACATAGAAAGCAGGTTATGCATAAGCAAACAAAACTCAAAATGTATTCTGGATATTATTACCAGAAATTATAAAAAATAAACTAACTTCATCACCTGTTCTCCCGGTTGGAATGCCGCTGGTGTGGGTTTGCAAGCGTAATGGTGTCTGCCACAGGTCACGATGTGGCATGTCGACCATTACAGAGCCGAGGAGAGTGCCATTAGTGTGGTGGGAATGGAAACACTTCACCACTTGGCCATGAACGTTGTCTAGCCTACCATTACTACCTCATCCTTATTTTCCTCCTCCTCCTCCTTTCTTCTACTCTTCCTTTCATCTCCTACTCTTTTAACTCCTTTCTTCTCCCTTCCTCAGTTTCCTTCCTTCCTCCCCTCAGTCTCGTTGCAGCGGGCCCAGCGTTATAAAAAGTGACACTACACATAATGATCCCCACGCCAACAACACCTGCTGCCTCGCCCCCGTAGCTGCAGGTTTCCCGGCGGTGCGGTGTGGTGGGGTGTGGTTGGGTATGGTGTGGTGTGGTGTGGTGCCGTGCCCTCTGCATGGGATGGGAGACACAGCGGTGGTGAATGGTGATGGCAGGGAGCAGGGGGCGAGAGAGACGGCAGGTACAGTGGTTGGAGGGAAGGAGGGAGAGGGAGAGGGAGGGATGTAGGCTTGATGCCGGCAGGCAGTGATGGAAGGGAGTGTGTGTCCTTTTGAAGCTTATGGGAAGTCGCCTCAAGCCTCTATTAATATAACGTGCCACTGATGTTTGTTTTTGTTTATCATTACTATCATTATTATTGTTATTATTATTATTATTATTATTATTATTATTATTATTATTATTATTATTATTATTATTATTATTATTATTATTATTATTATTATTGATGAAACATTATTAACTACTACTACTACTACTACTACTACAGTACTAGCACCACAAAACAAAACACTGAATGTTAATGTGACGTTTGTACACACTCATATACTCTATAATTTGTGGAGCCATTTTTTTGCCGCCTGAAAATGGGTTGTGATGGATGTTGGCGTGCTGTCCTGGGGGTGATGGGTGTGTATAGGAAGTGATGCGAGGTAATGCACCCATATAGTGCTTGGAAGTGATAGGTGGTGATTGCAATGGGTAATAGACGGAGCTAGACCTATCGCTTTGTAGTAGTAGTTGTAGTAGTAGTAGTAGGTTAGGTTAGTATATATATAGAGAGAGATAAATGTGCAGAGCGTTGTGGAGGTTATATCCGTAGGGAAGCATTGGTGTGGCTGGTTTTATTCTGGCTTCCCCTCTGTGCAGCAAGTTTAATTTCTGTACATCCAATACCCGCTGAGGGGATTGCCAAAGGTCACGCCGATGCTGTTGCTCTGGCACGGACTAGATCCACCTATACATGGAAAGGTTGGACCATATGCAGATTGTCACCCCTCTAGATCTACTGGGCGCCTAGATTATAAAGAACACACACACACACACACACACACACACACACACACACACACACACACACACACACACACACACACATACACACACACACACACACACACACACACACACACACACACACACACACACACACACACACACACACACACACACACCTGAAGGATTAAACGTAAAAGAATTACTTATCCCAGAGAAATGCGTTTCCGTGTTATGTGTTTATCATATATGATAAAGATTAAGTGTGTGTGTGTGTGTGTGTGTGTGTGTGTGTGTGTGTGTGTGTGTGTGTGTGTGTGTGTGTGTGTGTGTGTGTGTGTGTGTGTACTCATATCACTGACTTCCCTTTAATCTTTATTCATACTCACAGTTTTCTTGACTGAAGAATGAATGAAGATCAGTAGGCTTCCTCCGCCTCGTTCATCCTCTGCCACTATCATCATGTAGCTACACCAGCCTTGCAGCCTCCCATCACGCCACCCTTACCCGCGCCTTCACCTCACCCCTTCCTCGTCTCTCCATGCCACGCCATCCTGACACAACACTGACTGTTCTCATTGCTGTTTATGACGGCTCTCACCATACTTTTTCTAACCTTTCTGACCCATCCGTCTGGCCCTCCCCGTCTTTCCATCCCACCGTCCTTAGAGGCAAAGCTTCACCTTCTCCCTCATCTATACCCTGGAAAGCAATTTCGCGAACGGCTAAAGCTCGGAAATATTTATGGGTCTCGTGCGTAACCCAGTGGGCCGGCGAGGACCTGCGGGGGTGGGGAGGGTAAGGGGAAGGGGATGTGGTTGCAGGACTAAGATACATCCTGCAGGATTTTGCAGGCAGCGATAATATACATCGTGAAATGGAGTGAAGGATTTGTCGTCTATCCTCTCTTTTGTGGAGGAGGAGGAGGAGGAGGTAGGATGGAGGAGGAGGAGGAGGAGGAGAAGGAGGAGAAGGAGGAGGAACACAAACACAGCGACAGCAAAGATGAAGGTGAAAATGAGAAGGGCGAGAAAAAGGAAAAAGAATACAAAGAGTAGGAGGAGGAGGAGGATAAGGAAAAGGAAGAAGAGGAAGAGGAAGAGGACTATCAAACCCTCCCAGCGACACTCTCCTAAGATACAAGGGCAGGACACACACGACACAAGTAAAGAATCGAGCGGTGTTTCCGAGGAAGTAAAATATAAGTTTAGTATGAACACAGTTTCCTCACTCTCTTGGGTGTGCTTGGAGTGAGCAGCCATTCCTTTTATTCCGCCTTCCATGACTTCCCTCTTTTACTATTATATATATACCTCCTTCCACCCTTTTGCTCCTACATTCTTTACTTCCTCCGCTCATTTTCTCCCTCCTTTCTCTACCATTTTTCTCTCACAGTGTTTTTTTTCTTCTTCCTCTTTCCTCCATCTCTTCTCCACATTTTCTATGCGTTATTAAGGAATGTGCTTTTGATAGAGATTCAATGCAATACAAAAGAGGGACTTGGAAGGGAAGTTATGAATGAGGAACGTCTCTCAATTGACAAGGAAATTAATAAAAAAAAGGA
>JAPQNM010000004.1:4671213-4678713 GCA_029783475.1 Metacarcinus magister | reverse complement strand
GTAACGCCGTCCCCATGAAATGCTTGTTGAATCACTTATCTCGTATATGATTCTCTCTCTCTCTCTCTCTCTCTCTCTCTCTCTCTCTCTCTCTCTCTCTCTCTCTCTCTCTCTCTCTCTCTCTCTCTCTCTCTCTCTCTCTCTCTCTCTCTCTCTTTCTCTTTCACGCCTGGTACATTGCCCCATCAAGGTGAATAATTTGCTATGACAACCCTGCACCCTGCTAGCATTATGCCCTCCGCCTGTTACATGCCGGGAGGAAGGCAGCAGCATTTCACCGTGTAAGGGTGGGCCGAATGAGGGGCAGAGTAGTGATGGTGACTGGTGAATGCATGTATGTTAATGTGTTATCAGTTGAGAGAGAGAGAGAGAGAGAGAGAGAGAGAGAGAGAGAGAGAGAGAGAGAGAGAGAGAGAGAGAGAGAGAAAAAAAAATATATATATATTGTTGTATGTCCTATGTATACAGTGTTTATTGATATCATTGTATCACAGTAAAAACATTCAAGCTGAACACACACACACACACACACACACACACACACACACACACACACACACACACACACACACACACACACACACACACACACACACACAGAGCGTCATTGTGTACATATAAGAGGTCTTTCGGTAATTAAATTGCAGAGAAGAAAAATATCTGTTATTCAGGGAGGAGCCTTCCACTGTACAATCTTTTCTCTAATTCAAGTAGTTAGTGTAGAGTAGTTATATCAAACAGCCTTCGCAGGGACCCTAGAGTCTATTGCTGTTTGTGTTCCCTTGTATTTCCTTGTATTCTACCTTTAATTATGTAGAAAGATGGAGGAGGAGGAGGACGAGGAGGAGGTAGTGGAGGAATAGAAAGGAAGAAAGTAAGACAAGGAGTAAAAGAACGAAGTGGAGGAAGAGAAGAACGGGAAAAAAGGAGAATAGGGAAGATTAGGAGAAAGTAAGAAAGAAAGAAAATAAGAAAGACGAATATACATAAACAGAAACAAGACTTAACATAACAAAAACAATCCAAATAACAATCCCATCCCAAGGCACTTTTAACAAATTCCTGGAAATACTTCAATACATCAACAGAAGTTCATGTGTACTCGTTGTTGTCATTACGCTTTCAATTATTCAAAAACTGGTGAGGATGGAACGAACGTAATGGAAAACCCTCTCTGGCAAGCTTCCGGGTGGGTGGAAAATTGTGTTGCCTCGTGTTGCCTTGGGTGGTGCAGGTGATGGGAATGATGCCTCGGTGCTGGGTTTTATAATGTAATGAGTGTGGTTTTTTTTTTAACTGTATTAATGTTTTTATCACATGGTAAAAGTTACATTTGTGGTAGGTAACTTTCTCTCTTTTTTTTCTCTCTCTCTCTCTCTCTCTCTCTCTCTCTCTCTCTCTCTCTCTCTCTCTCTCTCTCTCTCTCTCTCTCTCTCTCTCTCTCTCTCTCTCTCTCTCTCTCTCTCTCTCTCTCTCTCTCTCTCTCTCTCTCAAAAATTAATATGATTACCACTCACTTCAGTCCTCCCTCCTCCTGTCCAGCCTCCCTCCCTCCCTCCCTCCCTCTCTCCCTCCCTCCGTCCATCCCTCCATCCATCCAGCCCTCCCTTCCTCCCTCCCTTCCGTCGCCAATATTTACGTTTCAGATTCTCATTCTGGAAAAGCTAGCATGTTGTACCCCTGCCTGCCTTGCTATCAGGCTGGTGTTAAAGGGAATAATCTTTTCACTTGAGCAATCTCATTCAACAATGGTATTCAATTTCAATAAAGTTTAGTGAACCCGAAAGATTCAATACCTTAACAAACGCTCGCTTGCATTGTGTTGGTCGTTGTGTCAAATCAACGATGGTTATTTCTCATTCGGATCCTTTTCAAGCTGTGAACGTATGGAATGATGAAAGGTTTGCTATCACTCAGGTATTTTGTAATGGAAATATTCAAACAGGTGGTTATCGGGGATGAACTTTTCATTTATATCAATCACGCATGACTTGATCTACAGTGAAAGGATTAGGAATAAGACTTTTTTTAGGTCAGACAAGATAACAAAACAGCAAAATAAAAGAACTTCCTACATATAGAAAATAAAATTAAACTACGTAATTTATATCAGTGAAAACAGTGCCTTCCTTCCTTCCCTCATTCCTTGCCTTCGTTTCTAGTGAGTGTTACATACAGCACGATAGGCCTCAGTGTATAAACCTAACCGTAAGGGATAATCCAACTTGATCTGCAACACTATCATATATCCTCTTACAATCAAGGAAGGGAAAAAGGTCGTAAAGGGCGGGAAAAGTCTTTGGACCAAGTTGAGTCGAGTTCACAAGATTCTGACAACAAGTGAAAGTAACTCTGTGGCCTTTCCAACGAAATAGGAGGAGGAGGAAGAGGAGGAGGAAGACAAAAGTGTTCCAGAAATTTTGAAAGCTAGTATCTTATATACGTGTGTGTGTGTGTGTGTGTGTGTGTGTGTGTGTGTGTGTGTGTGTGTGTGTGTGTGTGTGTGTGTGTGTTGTGTGTGTGTGTGTGTTTCCTGACATTATATTATAATTGGAAACTCTTGGGCAACTATTACGTCATCCTCCTCCTCCTCCTCCTCCTCCTCCTCCTCCTCCTCCTCCTCCTCCTCCTCCTCCTCCTCCTCCTCCTCCTCCTCCTCCTCCTCCTCCTCCCTTTCTTCCTCTCCGTCTTCCTCCTCGTCGTAAAACTGTAATAGGAATTGGTTGAATTTTAGTTTCCCCGCCAATCACGTCGCTGCTCAAGGGAATAAGCTGCCAGCAGGAGTTATGAGTTTATCATCGATCACCTCACATGAAAGTCACTTGGAAAATATTTCTTAGCAATATAGGAGTGATGTGAGTCAACCTTTATCACTCATCAACCCGTATTCATTCATCACTATATCGTGTTCATTTTGATATTGTTCTCTCTTCGTCCCCTTCGTTCTGTCTTAGACCCTCCACAGAATAATACTTTTTTTTATCTACCAAAATGCTGTGGTTGGTTTTTTTTTTTTACGCTCAATACATGATACTAGTAACTATAGTCTCACCTTAGAATACAGTGATGTGTATTCACCTCCATTATGCATTACGCTTCTGATGCACCGAGTATAAATAGATGCTTAATATGCATGGCAGGAATTAATCATATCATTCTTTAACCAAACCAAACGAGAGAAAAGAAAAGAAAAAAAAGACTAGATATAACTTTGCAGGAAATTTTATTCTTTAAGTATTAGGAGACGAGTTATAGATAGTTCCATGATGCTATTTTTGTCCATGAAAAAAAAAAAACTTGACATTCGTGACGCAGAGTTCCCTGAATTTATAACTAACACAATACAGTGAAACACACCGATAAAGCAACATGACACAGACGGATACAGTTTATTTTTCCACATCATAGTCGTGATTGACAAAGAAAACGATACATCTACGTCTACATTACACGGGTAACTATTTTCATCAGACCATCAGTGCGATATAAATAAACATTCACGGTTCTTAGGCAATATTTTCCACTAGATCCTTCACAATTTCTGCTCTCTCTCTCTCTCTCTCTCTCTCTCTCTCTCTCCTCTCTCTCTCTCTCCTCTCTCTCTCTCTCTCTCCTCTCTCTCTCTCTCTCTCTCTCTCTCTCTCTCTCTCTCTCTCTCTCTCTCTCTCTCTCTCTCTCTCTCTCTCTCTCTTTTTCTCTCTCTACGTACAAACTTTTACTTAATGTCCACTACTAAAGCAAGGAAAGTCATTTTAACCTGACTCATTTTCACTCAAATGCGTTGTGTTGCCTAGAATAGTAAGTGTAATCATGTGTTTTTTCCTCTTACTCATTTATATTCCTCCTTCCTTGTATTCCACTTAAGTGTATTGCGTTCTCTCTCTCTCTCTCTCTCTCTCTCTCTCTCTCTCTCTCTCTCTCTCTCTCTCTCTCTCTCTCTCTCTCTCTCTCTCTCTCTCTCTCTCTCTCTCTCTCTCTCTCTCTCTCTCAAACACATACACACGATAATTATCATCATTATCACCATCACCTTTATCACCACCACCACCACCATCACCATCATCGTTGCATTCCTCAACCAGACAAACATGGGGATGAAATTAATTTATGTACATACCAATACTAACACTAATGGAGCTACAGAAGGGACGTGTAGACTAGTAGTGGTGCAACAAAGTGAAGAGGCGTTCGTTCAGTGTTGCAGTGCTGTTGAGTGTTACAAGGGTAGGGTTGTGAATGAGGTTGTACTAAGTAGAATAGTGGAATAATTGTGATGAGTTCCAAATGGTTGTTGTGGGTCAATACTTAATTTTAGGGGATAGCGTGGGGGGGGGAGGAAATGGTGGGTGTGGGTGTGTGTTATATATATAGAAAAAAATAAAGAACAAGCTAAAGACTGTTAATGATTTCCAATAAGTAGGTGTGGGAGAGAACCTAACGTGATAGGGAGGGAGGGAGGGAGGGAGGGAGGAAGGAAGGAAGGAAGGAAGGAAGGAAGGAAGGAAGGAAGGAAGGAAGGAAGGAAGGAAGGAAGGAAGGAAGGAAGGAAGGAAGGAAGGTAAGGAGATGGAGGGTAAGGAAGGAAGAAGACATAAAAACGGGCACCTTATTTTATTTGTAGTAGTAGTAGTAGTAGTAGTAGTAGTAGTAGTAGTGATAATAGTAGTAGTAGTTGTTATAGTAGTCGTGGTGGTGGTGGTGGTAGTGGTAGTGGGAGACTACTACTACTACTACTACTACTACTACTACTACCACTACCACTACCACTACCACTACTACTACTACTACTACCACTACTACTACTACTACTACTACTACTACTACCACCACTACTACTATACCCATACATAACATCAAACTACACACTACATCCCAAAACAACTCACATAATCATCTATAAACATCACACATACGACATCACTTTCATCACTTTCCATTTACTTGCAACACAAACCCAGAAAAACAAACTGGAAGAAGAAATAAGCTAGAAAAAAGAACGAGGATATCAACACCTAAACAGAGGCATTCCACACTATAATATACTACCACCTCCCTGTGTGTGGTGTTATTTACTGATGCAGGTATAAGTGGAGGCGTTGAGAGGTATAAACAGCCTCTACTTATTACCAAGGTGAGGTGGTGCGCGACGGCCCGGCAGGAAGGAGGAGGAGGAGGAGGAGGGATGTGTCAGAGGAAGGGCTAAGCTTCATGTCTTGTAACAGTGAGGCAGAAACAGCATTGCATTACACCCATCCAATACTTATTATGGTTTTGTCCTACTTATCCTTCCGTCCCTTCTTTCTTTACGTGCTCTTCTCCTGTTCTTCCTTCCGTCCTTTCTTTCTTTTACGTGCTCCTCTCCTGCTCTTTCTGCTGTCCCTTCTTTTCTTTTCTTTTTCCTCCTCTCCTGTTCTTTCTTACCTTCTTTCCTTTCATTTTATCTTCCAATGCTTATTATATATAGCTCTTTCTAGTTTTTTTTTAGTTTTTTTTATTATTATTATTTTTTTCCTTGCTATGTTATGGTTTTTTTTTCTTCTTTTCTTCTTTTAACTCCCACCTTCGTTCCCTGTCTGCCCCCCCTTACCCCCATTTTCCACTGATGACTAACACCACCTCGCCCCCACAGAGGACGTCCCTGCTGGATAACTCTAATTAGTTCCCCCAAATTGCCCAAGTCAAAAAAAATAAAAGAAGAAAAGGAATCGTTATACTATGAGTCTCATGTTCACACTTGTAGCGCCTCCGTTTATTTTATTTTATATCTCTTTTTATTTGCCCTCACTTTCTTTCTTTCTTTCTTTCTTTTTTCCTTTCTTCCTTCCTTCCTTCCTTCCTTGCTTCCTTCCTGCCTTTCAGAGTAATGTTTTTTTCTCATTAGAATTGAATAGAAAATCTGCTCCTTTGATGTATTTAGATATTCTCTCTCTCTCTCTCTCTCTCTCTCTCTCTCTCTCTCTCTCTCTCTCTCTCTCTCTCTCTCTCTCTCTCTCTCTCTCTCTCTCTCTCTCTCTCTCTCTCTCTCTCTCTCTCTTATCGTAACCTCGAAAGCTGAATTTTAAGGATAATATTGTTTTTCTTTAACTTATTTTCCTACTATGGAAGTATCATTGTTTATTCAGTTACATTAACATACAAAGAGAGAGAGAGAGAGAGAGAGAGAGAGAGAGAGAGAGAGAGAGAGAGAGAGAGAGAGAGAGAGAGAGAGAGAGAGAGAGAGAGAGAGAGTAATTATGTTTACCTCCTGAGTTGCAGTAATGAGAGTGAAGGAAAAGAAACTACAGGAGATAGATGAGAGTATTCTTGTGATGTGATCTAATTAAAAGGGAGGCAGACCTATGTTCCCTGTGACACCTGCCTTGCCTGCCAGCCAGTACCAGTGCGGGAGATGAGGAGGAGGAAGGCGACTCATACTCACACACACTCCTCTCTCTCTCTCTGTCCCCTCCAAGTTAATGGTTCGTTCCTCTTGGGCCCTCGATCGGTTATTGAGGAAAAAGGTTCATAGATTTTTATATACTCCTCGAAAAATAACCAGACACACACACATATAGATACACTCACATACACACTTTTTTTTTTTGTTTATTTTTTATAGGACTACATTATGCTGTTGTCGTTGTTGTTACTTGTTGTTATTGCTTGTATTATATTAACTTTTCATCCTATTTTGTCTTTCTTGAGTAGATGAAATGATTCCCTTCTCTTCCTCTTCCTTGTTTTTATCTCCTCCTCCTCCTCCTCCTCCTCCTCCTCCTCCTCCTCCTCCTCCTCCTCCTCCTCCTCCTCCTCCTCCTCCTCCTCCTCCTCCTCCCTGTGCAGACACTCGTTAGCTCAGCAGGTACCCTCGTTATGGACTGAGAGGTGTCCTAGTATAGTGCCTTTATTCCTTTTCTCCTCCTCCTCCTCCTTTTGTTCTTCCTATGTGTTCCTATGTGTTTCCTCCTCCTCCTCCTCCTCCTCCTCCTCCTCCTCCTCCTCCTCCTCCTCCTCCTCCTCCTCCTCCTCCTCCTCCTCCTCCTCACTTAGTTGTTTTCATTTTGTGTGTTTGTTTAGTTTTAGTATTAGTTCATATCGTAAGTCGAATCAAGGTAGGTAAAGTTTTTTATTATTATTATTATTATTATTATTATTATTATTATTATTATTCGTATGTCAGATAAGATTCATGGGACAGAAATTAGCTTCATTAAAAAGGTACTGTACATTCATAATCGTTCAGGTATTAACACACACACACACACACACACACACACACACACACACACACACACACACACACACACACACACACACACACACACACACACTTAATTCATTGTCTTTTCTACCCCACAGAGAACGGACAGACCTCATAGCTGGCAGCCAATTATTGAGTGTGCAGAGTGGACGGTGTTCCTGTGAGTAGCAAGCTTGTTTGTGTGTTTGTCTGTCTATCAATCGAACTAGTTATCTATTTATCTATCTATCTATCTATCTATTGTTATTATTATTATTGCT
>JAPQNM010000004.1:4643713-4656213 GCA_029783475.1 Metacarcinus magister | reverse complement strand
ACACCTAATTCAATTGTACAACTGATATTATGAATATTTGTTCTATGACTAATAATTACGCAGTAAAATAAAACCGTATTTTTATATAAAAACATGACTTTCCTCGTCATTTCCTCGAAAGCTATTAGAGATATTGAAAATATAATTGCAGAATCTGATACACCTAATTAAACTGTACAACTCTCATTATGAATATTTTTTCTATGACTAATAATTACGCAGTAAAATGAAACTTAATATTTATATAAAAACATGATTTCCCTCCTCATTTTCTCGAAAGCTATTAGAGATATTGGAAATATCATTGCAGCATCTGATAGACCAAATTAAAATCTACTACTGTCATTATGAATATTTTCACTAGTACTAATAAATACTGAATTTTACTTTTTTTTAAATTACTTTCTTCCTCGTTTTCCCGAAAGCTATTAGAGATATTGGAAATATCATTGCATCATCTGATACACCTAATTCAACTGTACAACTGATATTATGAATATTTGTTCTATGACTAATAATTACGCAGTAAAATAAAACCGTATTTTTATATAATAACATGACTTTCCTCGTCATTTTCTTGAAAGCTATTAGAGATATTGGAAATATAATTGCAGCATCTGATAGACCTAATTAAACTGTACAACTGATATTATGAATATTTGTTCTATGACTAATAATTACGCAGTAAAATGAAACTTAATTTTTATTTAAAAACATGATTTTCCTCCTCATTTTCTCGAAAGCTATTAGAGATATTGGAGATATCATTGCAGATTCTGATATACCTAAATAAACTGTACAACTGTCATTATGAATATTTGTTCTATGACTAATAATTACGCAGTAAAATGAAACTTAATATTTATTTAAAAACATGAATTTCCTTTTCATTTTCTCGAAAGCTATTAAAGATATTGGAAATATCATTGCAGCATCTGATACATCTAATTAAACTGTACAACTGATATTATGAATATTTGTTCTATGACTAATAATAACGCAGTAAAATGAAACTTTATATTTATATAAAAACATGACTTTCCTCCTCATTTTCCCGAAAGCTATTAGAGATATTGGAGATATCATTGCAGATTCTGATATACCTAAATAAACTGTACAACTGTCATTATGAATATTTGTTCTATGACTAATAATTACGCAGTAAAATGAAACTTAATATTTATTTAAAAACATGAATTTCCTTTTCATTTTCTCGAAAGCTATTAGAGATATTGGAAATATCATTGCAGCATCTGATACATCTAATTAAACTGTACAACTGATATTATGAATATTTGTTCTATGACTAATAATAACGCAGTAAAATGAAACTTTATATTTATATAAAAACATGACTTTCCTCCTAATTTTCCGGAAAGCTATTAGAGATATTGGAAATATCATTACAGCATCTGATACACCTAATTAAACTGTACAACTCTCATTATGAATATTTTTTCTATGACTAATAATTACGCAGTAAAATGAAACTTAATATTTATATAAAAACATGATTTTCCTCCTCATTTTCTCGAAAGCTATTAGAGATATTGGAAATATCATTGCAGCATCTGATAGACCTAATTAAATTGTAAAACTGAAATTATGAATATTTGTTCTATGACTAATAATTACGCAGTAAAATTAAACTTTATATTTATATAAAAACATGACTTTCCTTCTAATTTTCTCGAAAGCTATTAGAGATATTGAAAATATCATTACAGCATCTGATACACCTAATTAAACTGTACAACTGTCATTATGAATATTTGTTCTATGACTAATAATAACTCAGTAAAATGAAACTTAATATTTTTATATAAACATAACTTTTCTCCTCATTTCCTCGAAAGCTATTAGAGATATTGGAAATATCATTGCAGCATCTAATACACCTAATTAAACTGTACAACTGTCATTATTAATATTTCTTCTATGACTAATAATTACGCAGTAAAATGAAACTTAATATTTATATAAAAACATGAATTTCCTCATCATTTTCTCGAAAGCTATTAGAGATATTGGAAATATCATTGCAGTATCTGATTGACCTAATAAAACTGTAAAACTGAAATTATGAATATTTCTTCTATGACTAATAATTACGCAGTAAAATGAAACTTTATATATATATAAAAACATGACTTTCCTCCTCATTTTCTCGAAAACTATTAGAGATATTGGAAATATCAATGCAGCATCTGATACACCTAATTAAACTGTACAACTGTCGTTATGAATATTTGTTCTATGACTAATAATTACGCAGTAAAATTAAACTTAATATTTATATAAAAACATGAATTTCCTCCTCATTTTCCCGAAAGCTATTAGAGATATTGGAAATATCATTGCAGATTCTGATATACGTAAATAAACTGTACAACTGTCATTATGAATATTTGTTCTATGACTAATAATTACGCAGTAAAATGAAACTTAATATTTATTTAAAAACATGAATTTCCTTTTCATTTTCTCGAAAGCTATTAAAGATATTGGAAATATCATTGCAGCATCTGATACATCTAATTAAACTGTACAACTGATATTATGAATATTTGTTCTATGACTAATAATAACGCAGTAAAATGAAACTTTATATTTATATAAAAACATGACTTTCCTCCTAATTTTCCCGAAAGCTATTAGAGATATTGGAAATATCATTGCAGCATCTAATACACCTAATTAAACTGTACAACTCTCATTATGAATATTTTTTCTATGACTAATAATTACGCAGTAAAATGAAACTTAATATTTATATAAAAACATGAATTTCCTCCTCATTTTCTCGAAATCTATTAGAGATATTGGAAATATCATTGCAGCATCTGATAGACCTAATTAAACTGTAAAACTGAAATTATGAATATTTTTTCTATGACTAATAATTACGCAGTAAAATGAAACTTTATATTTATATAAAAACATGACTTTCCTCCTCATTTTCTCGAAAGCTATTAGAGATATTGGAAATATCAATGCAGCATCTGATACACCTAATTAAACTGTACAACTGTCTTTATGAATATTTGTTCTATGACTAATAATTACGCAGTAAAATGAAACTTAATATTTATATAAAAACATGACTTTCCTCCTCGTTTTCTCGAAAGCTATTAGAGATATTGGAAATATCATTGCAGCATCTGATAGACCTAATTAAAATCTACTACTGTCATTATGAATATTTTCACTAGTACTAATAAATACTGAATTTTACTTTTTTTTAAATTACTTTCTTCCTCGTTTTCTCGAAAGCTATTAGAGATATTGGAAATATCATTGCATCATCTGATACACCTAATTCAACTGTACAACTGATATTATGAATATTTGTTCTATGACTAATAATTACGCAGTAAAATAAAACCGTATTTTTATATAATAACATGACTTTCCTCGTCATTTTCTCGAAAAGCTATTAGAGATATTGGAAATATAATTGCAGCATCTGATAGACCTAATTAAACTGTACAACTGATATTATGAATATTTGTTCTATGACTAATAATTACGCAGTAAAATGAAACTTAATTTTTATTTAAAAACATGACTTTTCCTCCTCATTTTCTCGAAAGCTATTAGAGATATTGGAGATATCATTGCAGATTTTGATATACCTAAATAAACTGTACAACTGTCATTATGAATATTTGTTCTATGACTAATAATTACGCAGTAAAATGAAACTTAATATTTATTTAAAAACATGAATTTCCTTTTCATTTTCTCGAAAGCTATTAAAGATATTGGAAATATCATTGCAGCATCTGATACATCTAATTAAACTGTACAACTGATATTATGAATATTTGTTCTATGACTAATATTAACGCAGTAAAATGAAACTTTATATTTATATAAAAACATGACTTTCCTCCTAATTTTCCGGAAAGCTATTAGAGATATTGGAAATATCATTACAGCATCTGATACACCTAATTAAACTGTACAACTATCATTATGAATATTTTTTCTATGACTAATAATTACGCAGTAAAATGAAACTTAATATTTATATAAAAACATGATTTTCCTCCTCATTTTCTCGAAAGCTATTAGAGATATTGGAAATATCATTGCAGCATCTGATAGACCTAATTAAATTGTAAAACTGAAATTATGAATATTTGTTCTATGACTAATAATTACGCAGTAAAATTAAACTTTATATTTATATAAAAACATGACTTTCCTTCTAATTTTCTCGAAAGCTATTAGAGATATTGGAAAATATCATTACAGCATCTGATACACCTAATTAAACTGTACAACTGTCATTATGAATATTTGTTCTATGACTAATAATTACTCAGTAAAATGAAACTTAATATTTTTATATAAACATGACTTTTCTCCTCATTTCCTCGAAAGCTATTAGAGATATTGGAAATATCATTGCAGCATCTAATACACCTAATTAAACTGTACAACTGTCATTATGAATATTTGTTCTATGACTAATAATTACGCAGTAAAATGAAACTTAATATTTATATAAAAACATGAATTTCCTCCTCATTTTCTCGAAAGCTATTAGAGATATTGGAAATATCATTGCAGCATCTGATAGACCTAATTAAACTGTAAAACTGAAATTATGAATATTTCTTCTATGACTAATAATTACGCAGTAAAATGAAACTTTATATTTATATAAAAACATGACTTTCCTCCTCATTTTCTCGAAAGCTATTAGAGATATTGGAAATATCATTGCAGCATCTGATACACCTAATTAAACTGTACAACTGTCATTATGAATATTTGTTCTATGACTAATAATTACGCAGTAAAATGAAACTTAATATTTATATAAAAACATGACTTTCCTCCTCATTTTCCCGAAAGCTATTAGAGATATTGGAAATATCATTGCAGCATCTGATACACCTAATTAAACTGTACAACTGTCATTATTAATATTTCTTCTATGACTAATAATTACGCAGTAAAATGAAACTTAATATTTATATAAAAACATGAATTTCCTCATCATTTTCTCGAAAGCTATTAGAGATATTGGAAATATCATTGCAGTATCTGATAGACCTAATTAAACTGTAAAACTGAAATTATGAATATTTCTTCTATGACTAATAATTACGCAGTAAAATGAAACTTTATATTTATATAAAAACATGACTTTCCTCCTCATTTTCTCGAAAGCTATTAGAGATATTGGAAATATCAATGCAGCATCTGATACACCTAATTAAACTGTACAACTGTCTTTATGAATATTTGTTCTATGACTAATAATTACGCAGTAAAATGAAACTTAATATTTATATAAAAACATGACTTTCCTCCTCATTTTCCCGAAAGCTATTAGAGATATTGGAAATATCATTGCAGCATCTGATACACCTAAATAAACTGTAAAACTGATATTATGAATATTTGTTCTATGACTAATAATTACGCAGTAAAATTAAACTTAATATTTATTTAAAAACATGACTTTCCTCCTCATTTTCTCGAAAGCTATTAGAGATATTGGAAATATCATTGCAGCATCTGATACACCTAATTAAACTGTACAACTGATATTATGAATATTTGTTCCATGACTAATAATTACGCAGTAAAATTAAACTTAATATTTATTTAAAAACATGACTTTCCTCCTCATTTTCTCGAAAGCTATTAGAGATATTGGAAATATCATTGCAGCATCTGATAGACCTAATTAAACTGTAAAACTGATATTATGAATATTTGTTCTATGACTAATAATTACTCAGTAAAATTAAACTTAATATTTTTATATAAACATAACTTTTCTCCTCATTTCCTCGAAAGCTATTAGAGATATTGGAAATATCATTGCAGCATCTGATACACCTAATTAAACTGTACAACTGTCATTATTAATATTTGTTCTATGACTAATAATTACGCAGTAAAATGAAACTTAATATTTATATAAAAACATGAATTTCCTCCTCATTTTCTCGAAATCTATTAGAGATATTGGAAATATCATTGCAGCATCTGATAGACCTAATTAAACTGTAAAACTGAAATTATGAATATTTGTTCTATGACTAATAATTACGCAGTAAAATGAAACTTAATATTTATATAAAAACATGACTTTCCTCCTCATTTTCCCGAAAGCTATTAGAGATATTGGAAATATCATTGCAGCATCTGATACACCTAATTAAATTGTACAACTCTCATTATGAATATTTTTTCTATGACTAATAATTACGCAGTAAAATTAAACTTAATATTTATATAAAAACGTGACTTTCCTCCTCATTTTCCCGAAAGCTATTAGAGATATTGGAGATATCATTGCAGATTCTGATATACCTAAATAAACTGTACAACTGTCATTATGAATATTTGTTCTATGACTAATAATTACGCAGTAAAATGAAACTTAATATTTATTTAAAAACATGAATTTCATTTTCATTTTCTCGAAAGCTATTAAAGATATTGGAAATATCATTGCAGCATCTGATACATCTAATTAAACTGTACAACTGATATTATGAATATTTGTTCTATGACTAATAATAACGCAGTAAAATGAAACTTTATATTTATATAAAAACATGACTTTCCTCCTAATTTTCCCGAAAGCTATTAGAGATATTGGAAATATCATTGCAGCATCTGATACACCTAATTAAACTGTACAACTCTCATTATGAATATTTTTTCTATGACTAATAATTACGCAGTAAAATGAAACTTAATATTTATATAAAAACATGATTTTCCTCCTCAATTTCTCGAAAGCTATTAGAGATATTGGAAATATCATTGCAGCATCTGATAGACCAAATTAAAATCTACTACTGTCATTATGAATATTTTCACTAGTACTAATAAATACTGAATTTTACGTTTTTTTAAATTACTTTCTTCCTCGTTTTCTCGAAAGCTATTAGAGATATTGGAAATATCATTGCATCATCTGATACACCTAATTCAACTGTACAACTGATATTATGAATATTTGTTCTATGACTAATAATTACGCAGTAAAATAAAACGGTATTTTTATATAATAACATGACTTTCCTCGCCATTTTCTTGAAAGCTATTAGAGATATTGGAAATATAATTCCATCATCTGATAGACCTAATTAAACTGTACAACTGATATTATGAATATTTGTTCTAAGACTAATAATTACGCAGTAAAATGAAACTTAATTTTTATATAAAAACATGACTTTCCTCCTCATTTTCTCGAAAGCTATTAGAGATATTGGAAATATCATTGCAGCATCTGATAGACCTAATTAAACTGTAAAACTGAAATTATGAATATTTGTTCTATGACTAATAATTACGCAGTAAAATTAAACTTAATATTTATATAAAAACATGACTTTCCTCCTCATCTTCCCGAAAGCTATTAGAGATATTGGAGATATCATTGCAGATTCTGATATACCTAAATAAACTGTACAACTGTCATTATGAATATTTGTTCTATGACTAATAATTACGCAGTAAAATGAAACTTAATATTTATTTAAAAACATGAATTTCATTTTCATTTTCTCGAAAGCTATTAAAGATATTGGAAATATCATTGCAGCATCTGATACATCTAATTAAACTGTACAACTGATATTATGAATATTTGTTCTATGACTAATAATAACGCAGTAAAATGAAACTTTCTATTTATATAAAAACATGACTTTCCTCCTAATTTTCCCGAAAGCTATTAGAGATATTGGAAATATCATTGCAGCATCTGATACACCTAATTAAACTGTACAACTCTCATTATGAATATTTTTTCTATGACTAATAATTACGCAGTAAAATGAAACTTAATATTTATATAAAAACATGATTTTCCTCCTCATTTTCTCGAAAGCTATTAGAGATATTGGAAATATCATTGCAGCATCTGATAGACCAAATTAAAATCTACTACTGTCATTATGAATATTTTCACTAGTACTAATAAATACTGAATTTTACTTTTTTTTAAATTACTTTCTTCCTAGTTTTCTCGAAAGCTATTAGAGATATTGGAAATATCATTGCATCATCTGATACACCTAATTCAACTGTACAACTGATATTATGAATATTTGTTCAATGACTAATAATTACGCAGTAAAATAAAACCGTATTTTTATATAATAACATGACTTTCCTCGCTATTTTCTTGAAAGCTATTAGAGATATTGGAAATATAATTGCAGCATCTGATAGACCTAATTAAACTGTACAACTGATATTATGAATATTTGTTCTATGACTAATAATTACGCAGTAAAATGAAACTTAATTTTTATTTAAAAACATGACTTTCCTCCTCATTTTCTCGAAAGCTATTAGAGATATTGGAAATATCATTGCAGCATCTGATAGACCTAATTAAACTGTAAAACTGAAATTATGAATATTTGTTCTATGACTAATAATTACGCAGTAAAATTAAACTTTATATTTATATAAAAACATGACTTTCCTTCTAATTTTCTCGAAAGCTATTAGAGATATTGAAAATATCATTACAGCATCTGATACACCTAATTAAACTGTACAACTGTCATTATGAATATTTTTTCTATGACTAATAATAACTCAGTAAAATGAATCTTAATATTTTTATATAAACATAACTTTTCTCTTCATTTCCTCGAAAGCTATTAGAGATATTGGAAATATCATTGCAGCATCTGATACACCTAATTAAACTGTATAACTGTCATTATTAATATTTCTTCTATGACTAATAATTACGCAGTAAAATGAAACTTAATATTTATATAAAAACATGAATTTCCTCCTCATTTTCTCGAAAGCTATTAAAGATATTGGAAATATCATTGCAGTATCTGATAGACCTAATTAAACTGTAAAACTGAAATTATGAATATTTGTTCTATGACTAATAATTACGCAGTAAAATGAAACTTTATATTTATATAAAAACATGACTTTCCTCCTCATTTTCTCGAAAGCTATTAGAGATATTGGAAATATCAATGCAGCATCTGATACACCTAATTAAACTGTACAACTGTCATTATGAATATTTGTTCTATGACTAATAATTACGCAGTAAAATGAAACTTAATATTTATTTAAAAACATGACTTTCCTCCTCATTTTCTCGAAAGCTATTAGAGATATTGGAAATATCATTACAGCATCTGATACACCTAATTAAACTGTATAACTGTCATTATGAATATTTGTTCTATGACTAATAATTACTCAGTAAAATGAAACTTAATATTTTTTATATAAACATAACTTTTCTCCTCATTTCCTCGAAAGCTATTAGAGATATTGGAAATATCATTGCAGCATCTGATACACCTAATTAAACTGTACAACTGTCATTATTAATATTTGTTCTATGACTAATAATCACGCAGTAAAATGAAACTTAATATTTATATAAAAATATGAATTTCCTCCTCATTTTCTCGAAAGTTATTAGATTTTGGAAATATCATTGCAGCATCTGATAGACCTAATTAAACTGTAAAACTGAAATTATGAATATTTGTTCTATGACTAATAATTACGCAGTAAAATGAAACTTAATATTTATATAAAAACATGACTTTCCTCCTCATTTTCTCGAAAGCTATTAGAGGTATTGGATATATCACTGCAGCATCTGATACAACTAGTTAAACTCTACAACTGTCGTTATGAATATTTGTTCTATGACTAATAATTACGCAGTAAAATGAAACTTAATATTTATATAAAAACATGACTTTCCTCTTCATTTTCCCGAAAGCAATTAGAAATATTGGAAATATCATTGCAGCATCTGATACACCTAATTAAACTGTACAACTGTCATTATGAATATTTGTTCTATGACTAATAATTACGCAGTAAAATGAAACTTAATATTTATATAAAAACATGACTTTCCTCCTCATTTTTTTTCTCTCTCTCTCTCTCTCTCTCTCTCTATATATATATATATATATATATATATATATATATATATATGTATATATATATATATATATATATATATATATATATATATATATATATAAATATATATATATATATATATATATATATATATATATATATATATATATATATATGTATATATATGTATATATATATATATATATATATATATATATATATATATATATATATATATATGTGTGTATATATATATATATATATATATATATATATAAATATATATATATATATACATATAATAAATATATATATATATATATATATATATGTATATATATATATATATATATATATATATATATATATAAATATATATATATATATATATATATATATATATATATATATGTATATATATATATATATATATATATATATATAAATATATATATATACATATATATATATATATATATATATATATATATATATATATATATATGGTGAGGTGGGTGGCGTATCACAGGTCTGGCAACGCGCTTCCCTCGTATCATGGCTTTGAAATCGTTTTGTATTCAACTTCAATGCAGTATAACTTATGTAACTTAAGACTAAACGATGGGTTGATGCTACTGTTCAAATCGGATAAACCAGAAGAAATTTACTATCCTAAGCATATTATTCAATGTATAGATTAAAAAATCATAAATTATTAGATCACAGGCGATACAAGAAACTTTTTGCATTATCACGGTGAATGGGTTAAGACATAAAATTAATACAAATCCAGATCATGAAAAAAAATCAAAAGGAAACTTGGGATGGGATCGAGTGCTTATGATAGACAACATAATTTCATGAACAGTAATCTCCCACTAACACGGAAGAAAAAAATATATATAATCAGGGTATTCTACCAGTTCCAACACATGGATCTGAAACTTGAAATCTTACGAAAACCTTTGAACGAAAGCTAAATAGTGCCCAAAGGGAAATGCAGAGAATAATGTTTGGCATAACTTGGAGATAGCAAGAGAGAGCTGTCGAACGTTGAAGACATGACCACAATTAATAGAAAAAGTAGATATGGGCAGGAAATGGCAAGCAACGAACAGATAATAGATGGACTGTTAAAATAACAGAATGGCAACACAGGGGTGTGATGGTAAATGAAGGAAGGGCAGACAAACAACTAGATGGAAAGATGAGAAAGGAGGTTTTTGCTGGAGTAACTTGGAATAGACAGGCGACCGATGAAGATGAGTGGAGAACGTTAGGGGAGGTCAGTGTTCTGCAGTGGACTCATAAGGGCTATTGATGATGATGATGATGTCCCCAATAATTATACAATAATTCCATTGTCAGCCTGTCCGTGTAGGTCAGAGATCTATATTTACATGTCTAGATCGGTGAGGACAGCAGCGTGATGAGTGTCCGCTGTTTATCCCCGCGCAGGTGTCTGGGGTTAGCACAGTTAAAACTATTGTGTTGCAAATTCTCCTAAACTATGAGAACAGAGCATAGCAGGCGATAGTACGTATCATCTGTATCTGTGGTCTGTTAACCTTACATCACCGTACTCCTACAGACAATTATTGTCAGTAAAGTACTATGGCCTCCCTTAGGAAAAACAATTATTCTAATAACAGTAACCTAGAAAATCCTACGGGCGGGCATGGAACACTCGCAGTCTGACCTCACAGGAAAGGTGAGCCAGAAAGTGTAAAGTGATTGGAACTATGTTTAATAATGCACTTTAAGACCCAAGGCTTTTCTGGAAGGTATGGACGCGGAGCCTTTCCCTTCCCTTCATCCATTTACGTAATTTGTCACTACATATCAACATTGTGACAGTGTTGTATGTGTTAAAAATTGTTGAAAGGCTTAGCGTTGAAGTTCAAACAATAAATGTTTGCTTATGACCCAAGTAAATATTGTTTAAGGGTAATAAATTGTTTAGTTGTTAAGTTCCACACTCAAAGATAAACATTTTTGCCTCGAAAAAAAAACTTTGTCCTTTTTTCTCAATTAATGTAATGATACTTGTTTGCAGAGAAAAGTTAAGATGAATAAACAGAACGAGAAAATTAATAGATAGATGGAACAGATGGAGTGAGCTTAAGTGTTTTTTTCTAATTATTATGTTCCACCCTTCGGTAAGATAAAGGGACAACCTCAAGCTACATTTGTAATAACTTATTCAGGACACATACATTACCATCTCCGTTTTTCATTTAAACTCGCGCTTTCACAATGCTTTTCACGCATTTTCCTCTATACTAGATCTTCACTTTTTATTCATTCTTACCTGACCATACTCTCCACACCTGTGTCGTAGGAACAGTGGGTAACCAACACATAAGAAAGAGCGACAAACAATAATATTTTAACATGATTTACATCGAAACAAGATTGTATCATTTATAAGCTCGTGTCCATTTCCAGGTTTTGTGAAAGGTTCGAGACATCAGGAAACCAGGACCTGCCTAAGAAAATCTGTTGCGTCAGGCGACTCACTCTTGATGACAGGCGAGTATTGGCCTTGCAACGCCCTGTCACCCGTTTGAGACTTGGAGAGTGAA
>JAPQNM010000004.1:4608713-4638713 GCA_029783475.1 Metacarcinus magister | reverse complement strand
GAGGAGGAAAAGAAGAATAGGAAGAGGGAAAAAAAACATTATTATGAGCTAGAATTGATGATAATGATAATTATGATAATGGCGATAAACAAATATGGTAATAGTAATAATAATGATAATAATAACAGCAATAATACCTTAAGGAATAAAGTAATATGTTTCCCAGGCAATATATATGTGCAATTAACGAATCTTTCATCTTCCAATTAAAACTTCGACCCTCTAGAGATTACTGAACTCTTGAAGCTGGGGTTACGACACCATAATGACCTCACTTATCTAACTACGTGCATCATTAGACTTGGCTCATGTCAGATAACCAATGCAAACCACTCTAAACCTTTTTTCTCTCTCTCTCTCTCTCTCTCTCTCTCTCTCTCTCTCTCTCTCTCTCTCTCTCTCTCTCTCTCTCTCTCTCTCTCTCTCTCCTCTCTCTCTCTCTCTCTCTCTCTCTCTCTCTCTCTCTCTCTCTCTCTCCTCTCTCTCTCTCTCTCTCTCTCTCTCTCTCTCTCTCTCTCTCTCTCTCTCTCTCTCTCTCTCTCTCTCTCTCTCTCTCTCTCTCTCTCTCTCTCTCACTTTTTTCTGGTTCCAGAGAATAGAGTTATACTTATATGCTTGGTAATGTAATGCAGGAAGCCGGATTGAAGGAAATTTATTACATTCTCGTTAGTATTCATTGGAGAAATCATGAGGCCGGCAGGACTTTCCAGAATGTTCATGTCTTTGTAACTGGCAACATATTTCTTGGCATAACATTCTCATTACATGGAGTCACCGAGGTGGATCCGTGTTTCCATCTTAGAGAGAAGAAAAGAATACAAGTTGAAGGATCTAACGTGTATTCCGGAACAGGTAGTTAGTTGTATATAGTGTTAGATCGTTTCAATGGGTTCATCAGCACTCATGACGATCCTGTATGCAGCTTCGGAACACCTGTAAACCTGGTACTAAGGAGTGAGTGCAATGAGCAGCTTCCAAGGTAAAGGAGTGATTCTGTCGTGCTTAGGTTACTGAAAAAGATGAGATATGCAGTATAGGATTTTTTTTTTTTCTGGGTGAGTTGATTCAGATCATTATAGGTTTGTGTCACGTAGGAGTCTGGAAGGAGGCAAGGATTGGATAGTCAGGGAGAACCGTTGAAGATATTGGAAATCATTTCAATGCAAACAAGGCAGTCATAGATACTAGACTTCCCTGCCGCTTCATGAATGTTAGATGCATTTGTCCTGGGGTTTTTTCCCCCCTTCTTCTCTTCCCCTTGAAGTATCGCTCAATTTATAGGCAGGAAACCCGAAATTCACACCGTTTTAGTGTCAGTTCTTGTGGATTAGGTTTGTAATTCTACCTCCTAAGTAGTGTTAAGATTTGCCTCCCTCCCTCGACGTCCTAAGTAAGGCTATGTAATGATGGTGTGTGTCCTTAGTTTTGAGATTTTTTTCTTTTCTCTATCTATCTATCTATACCTACCTGTCTATCTATCTATCTATCTATCTGTATATATATATATATATATATATATATATATATATATATATATATATATATATATATATATATATCATGTGCATCATCCTTCTCTATACATGAAGTGGTATTATAGCATTAATTTCAGGTGATAATAAATTAATGTACATTATATATGATTGCTAGGCTGCAGTTGTTTAAAAATGTGTTGTTAATCCTTATTAATGACACGCTAGTAGATAAACTGACAATGCACGCTATGCACGCACACACACACGCACGTACAAGAATAATCACTAAGAAAACCATAATTTTAGTAAATCATTAATCATTGTGATAATCTTTTTTTTTATATATATACTTGAAGTCATTAAAGTGTAGCAGGTTCGGGCTGGAATTAGAGACGATATATAACGTAACATTTTGAAACATTGTTGTTCCTCAGTTATTAATATCAATACTTTTAAAGATTTATGTCGTGCGCAAAGGTCATCATACGTATCTGAATTGAAATTGTTAGATAGCGTGAGTATCATCGTGACAAAACCCGAGGCTCAATTAAGCTCACACTGAAGATAATAGTCAACTGAAACACAAGCAAGTGTATTTCCATTGTTGTTCAGGACTCTGTTAACATTTCTCTCGGACGAATCAACGACTAACCTGCAGCATTCCTTAGCAGGTTCATAAACGAGGTCACTAGTTAATATATGTAGCCAGCAGACTCATTTAGAACGGCGATGTTCTCTTAACGGAGATCACACTTACACTGATATTCTTGTGAAATATAAGATTTTTTTTTCAGTAAAACTAGGAGATGGCGGATTCCCTGGAAGTCGCCCGAAGCAGTCTGGGTCTCTACAGTTCCTTGGTAGCAATAGAGGAGGTGGTGCCGGCGACACAGGATGAGGCAGCCATGACTTCTGTCGAGCAGGACTGGGAGACACCACTGACGACGGCGACCTCTACCAACGTGTCCGTCGCCTACGTGCCGTACGAGGACCGTCCTGAGACCTACATCGTGCCTGTGTTGTTTGTCCTCATCTTTGTGGTGGGCCTTGTAGGTGAGGGGGGCGAGATATATATATATATATATATATATATATATATATATATATATATATATATATATATATATATATATAGAGAGAGAGAGAGAGAGAGAGAGAGAGAGAGAGAGAGAGAGTGAGTCTGAAATAGCCAGCTGATCACTGCTAGCGCTACTACTATTACTACTGCGTATGTGTTATGTAGTAGTAGTAGTAGTAGTAGTAGTAGTCAGATTCATAGACAAAACATTTCATCTTGACACTGGTATACTGTACACCAAAGGGCATCACTTCGTAACTATCAATCATCTACCCAAGACAGTAATGATTGATTAAGCCTCATTATAATATCTAACTATTTCTAAATGTGTGTATGACATCTAAAATTAAAGATAAACTACATACTTAATACTCACCATAATCACCCAAACCATCTAAGTAAGTACGTACATCAATCATTCTTGGTTTACATTCAGGTAATGGGACCCTGATTGCTATCTTCGTACGTAACCGGAACCTCCGTAGCGTCCCCAACACTTACATCATCTCCCTGGCGCTGGGTGACCTGTTGGTGCTGGTCTTCAACGTGCCCTTCAACATGCTCATCTACATCCTGGACTCGTGGCCGTTCGGGAATTTTATGTGCAAGTTCAGTGAGCTCGTGAGGGATGTGTCGGTGTGCGTGACAGTCTTGACTCTCACTGCGCTCTCCGCCGACCGCTACTTAGCTATCGTGTCCACTGTCAGAAGGGTGAGTGGAAGGAGGAGAGGAGAGGTGGAAGAAGGAGAGGAGAGGTGGAAGAAGGAAAGTAGAAGGAGGAGCAGGAAAGAAGGATGAAGTTAGGGAAAGAAAAGATGAGAAGGGAAGGAGAGAGAAAGAGAAAGGAGAGAAGAACGGGATGGAGGGTGAAGGGAGAAAAGGAAGAGAAGGGTGAGGGAGAGAAGAAAAACAGATTAATGAGAGAGAGAGAGAGAGAGAGAGAGAGAAGGAGAAATGAACTGGAGGGAAGGAGTAAATAAGGGTAGGAAACAAAAATAATAATAATAATAATAGTAATGTACAAGTAATGCAAGAAGTCAGCAAGTTAATGAGGCATAATATTCATCAATCACTTGGTTTTTTTCTTCTTTCTAATGATTTTTACTCCATTAATCACTGAGTTCGTTATCTGTTGAAATGTTTAAACTTTCTTCTCCAGTTTCTTTGCTCTTTTCTTTCCCACGTTTGTCCCTGATTATCTCTCTCTCTCTCTCTCTCTCTCTCTCTCTCTCTCTCTCTCTCTCTCTCTCTCTCTCTCTCTCTCTCTCTCTCTCTCTCTCTCTCTCGCTCGCTCTCGCTCTCGCTCTCACTCTCACTCTCTCTCTCTCTCTCTCTCTCTCTCTCTCTCTCTCTCTCTCTCTCTCTCTCTCTCTCTCTCTCTCTCTCTCTCTCTCTCTCTCTCTCTCTCTCTCTCTCTCTCTCTCTTTTCTTAGGCCTATAGCGTATGTAAGTTATTCTTAGGTTCTGTGATGGTTGGCCCCAGCTTGTGATGGCGCGCACCGAATTATTATAGTAAGTGACGCTCCATATGAAAGAGACTCACGCCGCGTCCCTGATATACACTTACAGTAGAAGGTAGAGTTTGTTGATGGGCAGCACGTATTAGTTGATGCTATTAGCTGAGTATCAAGTGAAAGCGACGTTGCAAAGTAGAATGTGTATGTGTTTCATTAAAAGTATAGCTCTGACTTAAAGTGAGGCTAGGCTGTGTTTAGAATAGGCTACAACCGATAAGGAAAGGATTAGTGATAAGGTATCTCTCTTTCCACCTCTCTCTCTCTCTCTCTCTCTCTCTCTCTCTCTCTCTCTCTCTCTCTCTCTCTCTCTCTCTCTCTCTCTCTCTCTCTCTTTCTCTCTTTCTCTGGTCCAACCTCAGGACAAGGTGAGGGAGTTTCAAATTATTTCTGGTAATTAAAGGATTTGGGATAAGACTTCCTCTCCCTCTGTTCCGACTATAATAACTGTGTGTATGTGTGTGTGTGTGTTCTCTCTCTCTCTCTCTCTCTCTCTCTCTCTCTCTCTCTCTCTCTCTCTCTCTCTCTCTCTCTCTCTCTCTCTCTCTCTCTCTCTCTCTCTTTCCAGTTTCTCGATTCAGTCATCAATTACTTACCTGTTTCCTTCGTCCCCTCCTCCAGGCAGTTGGCGGGGTCGGACGCAGGACGGTGACAGTTGCGGTGGGCATCTGGGTGGTGTCTGGTGTGCTTGCCCTTCCTGCCGCCCTCACGTCTGGGGTGAAGGAGTTCTCCCTCGGCCACAAGAACATCACCGTGTGCGTCTTGTTCGCCAGTGACGTGCCTGCCTGGTATCCTAAAGTGTACATAATGACCAAGTTCATGCTCTCGTACCTGCTGCCGCTGCTGGTGATAGCCATCTTTTACCTCCTCATGGCGATGCATCTGCTGTCTGCTGATGACGTGCCTCAGGGATCGCACGTTTTCCACCGGCAGCTCAGAACGCGGAGGAAGGTGGCCAAGATCGTGCTGGCCTTTGTGCTCCTCTTCGCCGTGTGTCTCCTGCCGACCAACGTGTTCCTAGTGTGGTATTACGTCCTGCCCTACGGCGCCTACAACGGCTTCTGGAACGCTATACGCATCATTGGCTTTTGTCTCTACTTCCTCAACTCGTGCATCAATCCCATTGCGTTGTACTGCATCTCCGGCACCTTCAGGAAATACTACAACCACTACCTGTCCTGCGTCCTCTGTTGCTGTGACGATGGCGGGGGGACAAGAGGCTCACGCTCCCTCCTACAGCCCACCAACTCTGCTTTGTCGCGTTGTCGCTCCTTCACCATGCGAGGGACGGAGACTATCACACTTACCACCTTAGTACAAGACCGATCCTCCCCCGCCACCTCCTGACACACGACCTCCCACACCTCCTCCCCTGCCCTTACCCGTCATGCCTCATCCCTGTCTCCAGCCTCCTCTCCCGCCCTTGGTGCTCTCTTCAAGCAGGACTCCTCTAGGAGTTCGCGTCAGCTCCTCGTAGTGAGCGACAAGGACGTGAACCGTACTTCATGTATCTACGCCGAGGTTGAGTTGTGAGGTTTGTGTCGTCATAAAGAGGGTAGGAAAGTAATGAGTTAAGACGTGACGAGAGACGGACTTGTGTCAAGGATTAAGGCATGAAGGTTCGTGCTTGTGTCTGAAATTCGAGAGAACACAGCTGAGACGGAGAAAGGCTCTGACTTTTGTATTATTGTTACTATTACTATTACAATTGATATACAAATGTAAATTCTTATATATATATATATATATATATATATATATATATATATATATATATATATATATATATATATATATATATATATATATTCGTTATCAATAAAACAGAATTGATGTCTCGTGTTCGAAGCAACGCTCGCACGTACGTGTTGCGAATGACTACTTCAGTATTCGAAGGCAATGTACTGTATGTACTTAAGAGGTTGAGAGCTAGGCTGACGAAGAGGTGGCACACGGCATCCCAGCGTCGTGAGGGAAGAAGATGAAAGTGGCAATAACAATGATAATAATAAAGTTCAAAGACAGAATAATACGAAGCCAGTAGTTATGTGTGAAGCTTTGTATTCCCACACGGGCGTCGACCTGTAAGTAGTGGTGGCAGCGAAGTAGGGAAGCAAGGAGACTCGTGCTGCAGCCTTCCAGCTCACCGTCGGGCAACGGGGATGGTCTCTAACTTAAATGTCTCCAGTTGCGGTAATGAGTGAACCTGAAAACTTATATATCTCTGGTTAGTGAAAACTGATGTTTTTTTTTGTGTGTGTGTGTGTGTGTGTGTGTGTGTGTGTGTGTTTTGACACCTGCTGAGAAAGGACCAGAAATTGTTTACACCAAACATGTGGTAAATAGGTGATGTGGGAAAGATGAGTTACCATATCAATTTTCTGGAGCCCTGTATACGTAAACTTGTATATTCTAACACTATTCATGGTGTACTCTCCACATTGTTATTTTCAAGTTATGTGTACAAACTTGTTATCAGGCTGTGTACAAACTAGCACTATCAACGTTACTTTGCCATTATGATGTCGGATATCAGAAGTGGCACCAACGTTGTTAATCCATTACATACATTTAACATACATAAGTGTGTCATGTAAGCTATAAGAATTGCATATTGCTGTTCATTTGTGGTATTGTTTGAGTCTTTAAAAAAAATAACAAGCATCATATATAAAGGTGACCTCTGTTCTGTTCCTGCACGTAACTGAGAGACATTACGGCAGCGGTGAAGAACACATAACAATGCCTGCCAGTTTAGTTAAGGTTCACGTTGAAATCTAGCAGTGTGACGCCTTAACAGTGGTAATTATAGGGATGAGCTTGGGAATTATTCATGACGCTGCTGTGTGTGTGTGTGTGTGTGTGTGTGTGTTTTGCACTTTACGGTGTGTTAATGTGTTATTAGAGTCAATTCTTCCGTGTTGACTGACGGAACAATCTCGCCAGAAAAGTAAGTCTTGAGATTAATGTAAATAAAGGAAACCTAAAACTATTTTGAGAGAGGGAAAACTTTTTGAATATAATGAAATGTACAAGTTATCACATCATTCATTTAATGTGTATATACATTTTTCTTGCACTTTTGCTCAAATGTTTCTTCATTATCCTAGTGTGTGTGTGTGTGTGTCTGAGAGAGAGAGAGAGAGAGATGACTTTGCATTTTGATACAGAAGATAAATGAAACATTTGAGTTATTTTTTTGTTATGGGCTTTCCTGTTAACGGGCAAGGTTGTGAGTGAGCTCGTGTTAACTGTTCTCAGCCCTACAAATGATAAGCTTGCTCTCCATACACATTGTTGTGACACTGACCATCGCTCTGATGTACTTACGGACCCTTGATGCTTGTGTGTGTTTAATAAATGTGATCAAACGCATGCTTTTACTACGTGAGTCAAGCCTTAAGTTGAATTAATAGATATATGGCGTATCTAGGAAAAATGTGTGTGTGTGTAGGTGTTCATTCATTTGTTTTATCAGGCAGAGTTTCAAAAGAAGTAATGTCGATCTAATTCCTGAAGTGAAATGGTAAGTATTGCATTAATGAAGTGGACAAAATAGGGAGAATGAATAAGTACATAAATCATTCTTTCTGCAGTGATGACACATGGTGGAAGTGTGGGAAAGTAAATATATATATATATATATTAATAAATAGATAAACATGAATATAACGGTAAAACAACAAAATAGTTCACGGCAGCTTCTCGTTGAGAGGGGCAGCGGTCTCGTTAATTAACCCTAGCAAAACTATATGGTCTATATATGCGTAGTTCAGGGGGATTATTTAATCATCTTTAATCATAACAAAATATATACCCTTGTTTGGAAAGTGATGTTGAAGGAAGTAAATCAAAGAAGACGGTAAGGTCTATAATTTCACTAGGTTTGTCAATAGAGGTATTTATGTCAGTCCAAGCTGGTGATAAACATTGACGTTTTCTAAGATAGAGGTTTGAGTTGGTAAAGTAAGTCAAGATGTGCTGCACTGTGAAAGGAGAATAAAATAAATTGGATATATATATATGTATATATATATATATATATATATATATATATATATATATATATATATATATATATATATGTAGTGAGTTATAATTTAATCTCAGCAGGTGATGGAAACGATTGAAGATTAAAGAGCAAATTAAATCGTTTACTTCTGTAGAAATAACTGAATATGGGATAATGCAAAATGGCAGGATTTTTGTTAAATCTTCAACTTAGTGTGTGTGTGTGTGTGTGTGTGTGTGTGTGTGTCCTGGGAACCTACCATATTTAGTTTATTAATAAATGTATATCTATTGTTATCATTCATTATCATCATGTTTTACTTACTTGGAATAAAGTTAAACTCCACATATCTTAAGATTATATACATAAAATAATATTCATTATCATCCATTAAATAGTATGATGATATAGATGTGCCATATGCATCAATTATTCATTAAAAGTATATTTTATATTTTCTCCTGATAAAAAAAATAGTAAATATAAGATCTAGGCAATATTTAGACATTGATTTGAGCCTCAGTTGTCCGGCTCAGCTGATTGAGAAACATGGCGTCGTCGTTGTACCGGGCGGCTCTTGCTGCTGAGAGGATTTTGACCAGGAGAGGACCACAGGTGAAGTGTTAATACTTTTTATATTATATAGAAACATTCAGTACTCCAGCGTGATGCATGGCAGTAATGTAGGTGAGGGGGGAGAGGAAGAGGAGGACGTTCAATAATTACTTTCTCTGCCGAGGACTTAATAGTTACCTCCGTGTATTATTTGACCTGAGTTTCTTTGGTTGTTTCTGGTCGTGTGGCTACAGTAATGGTGTTGTAAGGATGGCTTGGGTGTATTGGTAGTGGTGTTCGTCCAGTCCAGCAACTTAACCTAAGCTAATTCACTCAACCATTTAATGGAGGTCGTAATGAAGGTTAAGTCTTCTATTACTTGTTGTTATTCCAGCTTGTAACATTGTGAACGATGAATATAAGGTAGTAGTATTATAGGTAAATATTCGTGAGCTGACCCATTCGATATCTCGTTACCTTTATAATGCACTGCAAATTCAACCTCGGATACTTGTTCAGATCACCTCAAACAGTTATGCCGCTGGATTACAGAAAAAAATACGAATTTTATTTTTTAGGTTACGTTAGGTTTGCTTAGGTTAGGTTAGGTTTAATTAGGTTTGCTTAGGATTACTTAAAGCAATTTTTCTCTTATTAATTTTGATGATTTTGAATTAATCTGACATCTTTGTGGCAATTTTTACCTTAAGTAAAAAAAAATTTTAAATAAAAAAATGCATGGCATTAATTCAAAACACATCAAAATCTATCAGAAAAAAACTGCTTTGCCCAAAAACCAGACTGGTCTGTCTTCCGAATCTTTACCCTTACTTCTTCAATCTTACCTAACCTAACTAAACCTAATCTAACCCAACGGAGAGATTCGATCCCACCCATCCCAAGTTATTTATTGAACCAATTTAATATCTGAAGAATGAGTAATTTCCGACGAGTAAAGTCTTGTATGTATATAGAAGGCACCTCATGTAACACACAGTTATCCTTTGCAGTGAGACTGAGGCAACACTCTCCACACATTAAGTGTATGGAATATGTTGTATGTGCAAGTAAAACCGTCTCATATCAACCTTCAATCTCGCTACAAACTAATTTCTGTTCTACTCCCTGAACCAGTTATGTGTCCCAAAAATGAATATTGTCACTACACTACTGATGTTTGTTGTAAAGAATATTGTTTGTTGTACATGGTCCATTATATGTAGATTCACTGTTTCCCAATGCTCCAGATGATTTTTTTCTGTGAAGTTGTCAGTTTTCTTATTGTCTGACTTAAACGGAAAATTACCTTTGTAAGATTGTACATAGTTGATGATGTATGACTTCTAAGAAATCAATCGTAGAAAATAATTGTGTCGCTGTGATTAAAATTGAAGTCAAATTTGTTATCAATTGTATTTTTTCTCTGATGCGTGATATACACCAGAACTGGTGCCCTGTGCATTATTAATCAGAATCTTATCCATATTATGCAGTTAACTGTGTACATTTTGCTGTGTTGTGTGTAATTATTTTTGCAGCATCCTTGCCATAATATAACCTTTGTGCTTGCAGGCCGTCGGGTGTGCAGCATGGGGAGGGCAGCAGCAGCAGCAGTGCCGTGGTCTTAATGTCCATGAACACGTGAGCTTCACACTGCTCCGCAAAGCTGGTATTCCTGTGCCAGGCTTTGGTGTGGCACACACTGCGGAGGAAGCTGTGGATATTGCCAACCAGCTGGACTCAACAGATGTGGTGGTGAAGGCACAGGTGCTGACTGGTGGGCGTGGCAAAGGCTCTTTCAAGGGCGGCTTTAAGGGTGGCGTCAAATTGGTGTACTCGTAAGTCACTGGTGTTTGTTTAAGGACATGTTGTACTACCTACCTTGGGTGGCATGGCTACCAGTATTGGGTGTGGACCTATATATTTTTTTTTTTCACTATATATACAGTCAAACCCATATTAAGGAGAAGTTCTCCACTTACTTCCATTAAATAATAAATATTAGGTATTTACTGTAAGTAGTAGCAGAGCCAAACACCATACCTTTTACCTTTTGCTGGAGTGACGTTCAGTTATCACAGCAGCTCTACTCCTGCCTTACTGACTATATGGTTATACTGTCAATGGAGGGTGGAAGGTATTACAGTTTATGTGGAGTACAAACAGGTGTAGTGGAGGGGATCTGCGAGAATAATCTGAGGGACACACATCTATATATTTCCTGAGCCTTCTTTAGTTAGTTATTTTATTGAAAGATGGTTATGTACACACAGGGCGGAGGAGGCAGGTGATGTGGCCTCCAAGATGATTGGTGACATGCTGGTGACCAAGCAGACAGGAGAGAAGGGTGTCCCATGCAACAAAGTGATGGTGTGCGAACGAAAGTTTCCCCGTCGGGAGTTTTACATGGCAATCATGATGGAGCGTTCCTATGGTGTAAGTACAAGTCAGGAGTCCTTTGCAGATGTTTGTGTCAATAGTGTTCTTATAGAATATGAATTTAGGGAATATATATATATATATATATATATATATATATATATATATATATATATATATATATATATATATATATATATATATATATTTAACCCTGTTTATTAACTAATGTCTATAGTAATGTAAGTGCCTTGCATGACCGCCTCAAAAATATTCCTCTTAAGAGGATCATATTAATTAGCTTCTGCTTTTTACTGGCGACAGCAGCATAATAATTGTTGTTCACTATTATCTTGTTTGTAGGGTCCAGTGATCATTGCATCAGCACAGGGCGGCATCAACATTGAAGAGGTGGCTGAAGAGAGTCCAGAAGCCATCATTAAGGTTCCCATTGATATTTCTGAAGGTAATCACATTGTATTCATGAATGACCTTATGAACCATTTTACTGGATAATTATTATTGATTTGTTTAGTTTCCTCATTAATGGCAAATATAGAATTAGGAACCTTCTTTATGAATGTTAAGATTATACTCAATTCTTATTCACCTTTACATTGAGAATTTGAATTGGTATAGTGACAGCCACCAATACGACACAAAAGCGAACACTAATCCTAGGACTGAATATGCATCACTGCAAATTTGAAAAGTTAAAACGTTAAAAGTTTAAAACATATTTAACATAAAGAAACCCAAAATATTGAATTACTGTAAAGGGGATTTGTACAATGGCAAATCTGTGTTGTAATGGCTAAATTTTTTGGATGTTTTACTCATTTGTGTAATTACAAGTTTTGTTTGGTTGAGTTGTGTTTGTTGAGGGTTGACAATACGTACATTTGTGTAAATTAAAATGACCATGATTTCCTGCAACAGGAGTGACGGATGAGAAAGCAGAGGACTTAGCAAAGAAGCTTGGCCTGGAGTCCCGCCTGGAGGAGACCGTGACAGTAATCAAGTCTTTGTACGCAGCCTTCATCAACAATGACGCCTCTATGATAGAGATCAACCCATATGCTGAGGACACTTATGGCAAAAGTGAGTCTGGCTTCACTCACTACAACTTTTATTGTACAAATGTTTGAGGTGCATGGTGTAGCTTCAAGACTTTAGAATTGTGTTGGTTTTCATCACCATAAGTTGTGCAACAGATATAACACATGTACTTTAGTCACAAAGTTGATGTCCCAGCGCTGAGATGTGTCTGCATCTTTGTTTCTGGTCAAAGATACTCAGTTGCTCTCGACCTGTATCAGAACCTGATAGCTAAAGCTGTTTTACCCCTGCCACTTGAAATGCATGAGCCTCCTCACACCTGATTGATTGATTAAATAATCCCCCAGAACTAGGCATCTATAGACCATATAATTCTGCTAGGGTTAACGAGAGCACTACCCCTCTCACAAAGAAGCTGCCGTGAGCCAGGATCAAACTCGCAACCTTTAGGTCAAGAGCCGAGCACTGTACCACTCGGACTCCCCAGCACCTGAATGATCAACTGATCACACCAGATGCATAGGCCATCCAGTCTGTCATTACTCATTTACTCACCACTGCTCTCCATTCACTTCTATCACAGAAATGTTTACCTCGTCCATTTTACAATTGGCTCACCCATGTTATGATTTGAATGAAGTTCATCTGTTACCTGGGTAATTTTGTTTTCAGTGTATGCCCTTGATGCGAAGATGAGGTTTGACGACAATGCAGAGTTCCGTCAACAGGATATATTTGCTGAGCGCGATTGGTCACAAGAAGACGCAAAAGAAGTAGAAGCCTCAAGATACAACTTGAACTACATTGCTCTTGATGGTTAGTAGTGTGGTGTTTAGAAGCTAACTTTATTTTATGTATGTAGTCTTCCAGGAAACTTGTAAATGTTAAGTATTATCTATCTATCTATATACCCAGCCAATATACCCCTTAAAGGAAGGTAGCCGAGACAAGACATGTAGGGTTTGGGGAGACGTTAGTGTGTTTAGTGAGGTGAATTATCCTTTGTTCCACAAATGATGACAAACAAAAGGCCGAATCTGAGTGTACAATGGAGCTCCTTAACAGTTGAGCTCTTGGGCACAAGGATTATTGCTGGTTGAAGCACTTCTGATTGTGGATACTTTTAATACTCGTTTGTAAATTAGCTGCCATTAATTTCAATATACTTAAGCTGTCATGATAAAAATTGTGTTTCAGGCAGTATTGGATGTCTTGTGAACGGTGCTGGCCTGGCCATGGCCACTATGGATATCATTAAGCTACATGGTGGATCTCCTGCTAACTTCCTGGATGTGGGAGGAGGAGCCACATCAGAACAGGTCAAGGAAGCTTTCAAGATCATTACAACAGACCCAAATGTAAGTTAGATAGATATAACCTCCATTTTTCACTTGTTCTATATGCATTACTCCTCAGTCACCTCATCAATTGTATTAAAAAAAGAATAGCATGTTTACACATACTCTCCCCTTCAATCTTGTGTTCATCTAACCTTTCCTTGGCAGGTTCATGCCATCCTGGTGAACATCTTTGGTGGTATTATGCGTTGTGATGTCATTGCTCAGGGTGTCATAGCAGCTGCTGAGGAACTCAACCTCAAGATACCCATTGTTGTACGTCTCCAGGTAAGGATGCTGGGCCAGTTTGGTTGAAATTTTAGTAGTTGTGTATTATGGAGCAAATGTCTCCTAACATTTGTCATGACAATTTTCCTCCTCATTAGATTATGAATAATAAATAAAGTAAGTTTAAAGAAGAATACCTACAGTGGGTGATATATATATATATATTTTTTTTTTTTATTGCTCATGACTTCACTAGAAATGCTCGTCATGAACCTTAAATGTGCAGTGGATGAGAGAGAAAGAAGGAGCGAGAGAGTGTAAGGAGGAGCAAGAGAAAGAGTGTAAGAAAGAGAGTAGTAACTCAAATCTAATCCCTCACATTTTTGGCAAACTTAAATGTCTCAGTAACTGAGCATTTATCAAAGTATTCCCGCTGAAAAAGATTCTTTTTGTTTCTTGAAAACTAATCTCCGTTATTCTTGATAAACCTTAGGGCCGTACCATGTGATCGCCAGCCCTGAACTAAGGTTTAATGGTATAACCTTCGGGGTGTACTATTTAGCCTTTTGTCAGGGCTGGCAATCGCTTGGTTAGAGGGTTTATGGTACGGCCCTTAGTGTCTAAGACTGGATCCTCATAATTTATTATCAAAGATCTCCTGCATAATCATTTACTTATTTTCTTCCAACAGGGAACTAATGTGGATGATGCTAAGGCCCTCATTGCCATGTCCAACCTCAGAATCCTTCCCTGCGACAACCTCGACGATGCAGCTAAGATGGCCGTCAAACTCTCCAACATCATCACTCTTGCCAAGGCTGCCAATATTGATGTCAAGTTTGAGTTGCCAGTGTAGTGGATTATGGCACACAGTCAATGTACAGACCTTCAAAAACATGTTTAGATCACATTTTTATTTTTATTGTAGATATAAAAAACAAATGACATAGTAAAGCTTTGTTTTCAATGTAAATTCAAAATAAACACAGAACAGATACAAATTGTATAAAATGTATGATATCGACTCCTTTTAGGAAGTCTTCACTACTGTGAACACACGTGTGATTCCAATCTCATCAATTGCTTTAAAATTAAATAGCTGTAATTCCCATTTAATTGGAAGTTAGCAGTCTATACCTGATATAATACTGTAAATTTATTAATATTATTTATATTTATTACATGCATGGTGCTCAAGTTATTAGTGCCAGGCAAATTATTCAAAAGAATCTGAATTTATTTGTATGCAAGACTTACTTGAAATCAACTAAATAATCCGGACTTGTTATTGTCACGCATAAAATGTTTTGTATATAATGTTTATAAGAAAATTAAACTGTTGCATGGGTGCTTTGAGGCCTTGTCAAAGGAGCATATTAATATATATTACTTCAGGCCATGCTGGGGCAAGTTGCATTGACTGAACTTTTATTTATTGTCATAAATGTTTGATGGCTGAAGTTACAGAACTTAAAATCTGCTCTAGTGACAAGGCCTCAAAGAAAACTTGTATCAAGATGTGCAGACCAAATGGGGTCAAGAATGTCATCAATATATTGTGTATATGTTTTAAAGTTATGAAAAAAAATGGATAAATTGAACACCTTGCTTTTCATTCCAGTCATACATATAATTTAAATCCCTTGGGCATACGAAAGAAGTTAGAAGAATAAGAAGGGAGAATAAATCATGTAATAGATTAATAAAGCCAATGGCAACACAAATATTAACTAAACAAGTGTAATCTTTATCATTTATACCTTAACACCCTGATAATCAAAGGCTTCTGCAACAAAATACTCGTGTAATAGTGTATTTCTTGCACGCTAAGAAGCACTTTTTCCAAAAACATTTACCCAAATATCACAGTGCATCTCGGCACTCAAAAATCAAGATCAGCTAATGGGAGCTAGATGTTACCAATCAACAAGTATAACAACAGCTCTATGAAATGCAAAGGGGAAGAGCCTGGGAAAAAATTACATGAAATTCATGAAAGATATGACAATGCATATTGGAGCATAATAATAAATTACTAGCACACCTTCACCGCTGAATGGGTAACGAACAATTGTTTACACCTTGGCATCTCCCATTCTATATTGGCACAGCCACCCACTAGATTGCGAACTAAACTTTTTACTTCGACAAATTTTTTCATATTATTTAAAGTTCGGAAGTGGAACATTCGTAAGTCGGGGACATTATTACATCATCCATGCATCACTAGGAGGGTGTTTCATCTTTGGCTTCTTCCTACCCTATCCATTGCGTGGGTGGTAGAGGTGAGGAGAGGACATCTTAATATGTATATAATTTTGTCATACAAAGTCAGGTCACAAATTCAGTTAGGTTAAGTTAACCCGTAGAGTGCGAGCCACAGCTCAGGCTGTAGGAACTTCATAATATAGTCATAATTGCGCACCCACGGATGGATTGGGAAACCCCTATTGCACACACTACGGATTAAGTAGTAAAAGGTAAATTATTGCACATAGTAACGACTTACAAGCAAAATGCAATTAGTGGCAATAATTAGACTTGCACTTCAAACAATGTTTACAGTGTTAACACTTGCTTGCCACCAGACTAATTTGCATCCTTGCAAGTTGGAAAAATGCAGTCTTAAAGATCTGTTCACACAAACCAAAACATCGTTCATTTTGGACTTTTTCCAATAGACAACACTGGAGAAAACTACTGAAATAGACACACACTTCTTGCTTTCTGATTATCCAAGGACAAGTCTAGATGCATGATGGCACCTCAGCTTCCAAAACTACAGCAAGTGTAGCAACAAGGACAACACATCTAATAAAGGTGTGACAATCCATTGTGACTGAATGTACCACATATACTGTTGATGGCTGAGACTACAAGCAGCTCTTCACGTTGAACCGAGCCATCCCACCACTGGAGTCATCAAATAGTTTTTATTTCAGTTGTCACACCCACCAGGTGAATCCATTTCTAATGCAAAGTATGCCATGGCATCTTCCTTGCATTAATGGAGTCACTCCATGGAATTGATTCCAAATATACAAATCGAGCATGAATGTTCTCAATTAGAATTATAGGAATCAATTCCTATCCGGCTCTAGTAAGGAATGTGTCGTAAGGAAGTGAAGGAGAAGCTTCTTTAACTGGTACCAACTAACTTGATCCATTATAAACTCCTTTCTACCTCACACACACTCTGGTGTCATCATTGGATTATCTTTTGTTGAAGGGGTGCGTTTAACAAGATTGAACAACCATTCATCTGTAATCCAGTAATATATGGAAAATTTATAAGACAAAATCCCGATTATCAAAATTTTTCATTTGTCCAAACTCATTTCTCCCCTATGACATTCGGCTAAACGGGATTCTGGTGTAGTGAGTTATTTCATGACATAACATGAAAACAATTGCTAAGAAGCCATATTTAAATTGTTCCAAGTGAGCTACTGTCTCACTACATACTCCTTTGCCCTTCAAAGATCTGAGTTAAAGAGTTCCAAATGTGTATAGTCATGCCACAGAATGTCAACATTATGTAAGCATATCATATGCATAAGAATTGATAGTAGGATAATATTCTTAATTTTAGAATTTGCTTTTCAAGCTAAATATATGTCATTCATAATATTTATAGACAATATAATTGTATGTCTCACTTGAAAACTTTTTAATGCATACCAGTTATGCACAATCCTATTTGTCTTTCTAAGTGAACCTTCCCTCTCCTAATTTAGAAAAATGTTGATTACATATCTTTAGTTTCTGTGTTGTTCCTAATTTATTGATTTATTTATTAACCAAAGTTATTGTTAAAATTTTGTCCTTTAGAGTAATTATGTTTGTAAAAAATTACATTGTGATGAAAGTGAAGATACATTTAATTCACAAAAGTTCTTATGAGTAGCACGACCACTCCTAAATAAAATAAAATAAATCAGCAAAATTAGTTACACAAGAACCAAGTACTAGTAAATACATGAATACAGCCAAGTTAAGGAGACATGCAACCACCAACACCTCTACCAATGAAACCCAAAACCTACATAAAGTATCACTAAACTTACTTCCTTCCCATCCTGTTCCATAGTCTCTAGGAGCAGTGTAGGCAAACATCCTCCTTAGGTTCCTTCCATCTTGCTACTAACACATCACTTTATAGAGGATGCATTATCATCAGGACTATTTCCATCAGCATCGGGTACTGTATGCTCTTCTACTTCACACTCCTTGTTGCTTTCGTCTCTTAGTTTATCTTGTTCTGAACGGCCGCGTGACTCTGCTATAAGGGTCTTGATACCTATCATCCATGGAGAGCATGTGGTAGTGTAGTCGACAATAAGGGATTGATGTATTGCCCAAGCCTTGTCATAATCTTGTATAGAGAGAGCTGGAAGTAAAATGAGAAGTTACTTTTTTGTCATTATCTTTATGTATGAAGGCTTACACAAGGGTATGTATCATTTTGCTCACCTACAGATTTGATCAGCTTATCAGAATAGATGTGGTACAATCTCTTGTTAAGGCTGTTGACACTCCATCTTCATTCATGCCTTTACAATCACACTCCATTCAACTCTATCATACACAAGTATTCCTTCTTCCACCAGACATCCTTCTTGCCTCAAATACTCTCTTCACACTGTCCATCCATCCCATTTGCTCTACCGTTCACATCAAAACTTTTGCCCATATTTTCACAATCTAATACCTATCCCATACAATCTCAACACTCCACAATCCCTCCTTATCAATTAATATACTTACCAATTAATTATATGAACATAGATATGAAGAAAAAAACTATATAACAAGAGCTTGGCTAAAATCCTGCATACTTTTAGGTAAATACAACACAGTAAATGCACCTTCAGTTAGTGTCTGCATGCGTTTCTGAACTTCCAAGCTGAGCAGGTCCTTCTGCCACATATCTACCATCACATCCAGCCTTTTCCTGACCTCCTCGTGGGTGCCGTCCTGCCAAAGAATTTACCGAGCATAAATTATCATAAATGTAGTGTGATGGAATGAATGTACAGAGCAGGTTGTATAGAGTATCTGTACACTATATAAGGTTGAAATATGACAGTGTCTGAGAAGCATGTCTGGAGTAACATATAGGGACATAATGAGGAATAAGAAAGTAATAAGAACAACTGGTGTTACAAAAGAGTTAGCTGGTCGAGCAAGGCAAAGTGTGGTTGAGAGGGAAGCCACGAATGGAATGGAATGGATAGACGGTGCGAAAAGATCGTTGAATGAAAGAGGATTGTCCGTGGAGCAAGGAAGGATGACTGGGTGATTGTAGAGGTAATGATGACTGACCCTTGGAGAAAGTTCCTGGGCATCTATTATAATCAGATCAGGTGCAAGGAGGATGGGTGTAGTGGGTGTGATTGGATAGATAGATAGATATTGGTATTCATTTTTTTTCTATTTCCTAGTAAAAGAAAAAAAAAAATCCTACCTTCATTTTCTCCAACACGGACTTGAGAGAATCAGAGAGTCTTGAATGTACTTGTTCCAGCAGCTCCTGTGTTGGTAGAGTATCACGAGGAGCACCAGCACAGGGCAGCACAGGGTTGGTAGTGGAGGGTGGAGGGCAAGCAGAGACCGGTGGGGGATGCAAGGGGATACCACTCTTCACTGGAGGACTATCACTTGCTCTGACAATGGAAAGCACACTCATTATTTTGCCTTCCCTGCTGCTTGAGCCTAAATTTTTATTCATTCTTCTCTGTGTGTTGATATTAGTGTTGGTACTCTCATTGGTTCCTTTGATCACATTATCTTAAATACTGTGCTTCAGTTCAATTTATCTGTGCCAAATGTATTGTTATCACATAGCGTTTACTTAGAATCTCAAGTTAACTGGAACCTTGTTTGTAATGACATTGCTATAATTTGGAGAGATATCGATCATGTTAAATGCTCTATATCAACTTTTATCTCTAAACTCATGGATATTATAGATCAGAAAGTTAATCTAAGACTATAAAGACACGTTCCAAAGATAAGGTATGGTTTACTGCAGAATGTAGATACTGATACTGAATACCGATACACTAGTACACCGCTAATTTGAAGATTAAGCTGTATTACACGACTGGATTTACTCTCATCAAACTACAAGGGACAGGAAGGTGCATGAGATTATGTTTTTAGTATGAAAGTGAGATATTTACTTGAAGGATGGAGGCTGTGGTGGTGTAGTGGTGGCCTGGGGATTCATTGGGATGGGCACACGCTTGTTGAGGAGGCGGTGCCGTCCAGGCCCGGTAGACGTTCCAGTGCCTTTAGGGCAGAAGGCCAGCTTTGGAGGGTCATTCCAGCCTCGGTCAGGGTTGCCTGTGGAGAAAAGAAGGTGTGGTATCAATAACAAAGTTCCTGAAGTACTATCAAAAACAAACAAATAAGTCTTAACTCCCCGTATCTGTCTTTCCTCTCTCTCTGTCTGTCTCCTCTCTCTTTTCTGAGCCTAATGTCTCCATCCCTCTCGTCTCTCTTTCTCTTTTGTCTCCATTTCTCTCGTCTCCGTTTCTGTTTCTCTCTTGTATCCATTTCTAGCTTGTCTCCATTTTTGTCACCAGAAGTCATGGTGGAGTAGCCATGTATATTGAGGAGAACCTTGCAGCAAATGCAGAAACCTTGGAAAGTTTTTCAAATGGCACATGTAAAAATTCTTTCTCTCTTGATATAGGAAATAAACCTTGTGGTAACTGTAATATACAGGCTGGGCCCCAAATACCACTCAGGAACTATTTGAGGAAATTACAAATAGAATTAACTACATACTAGAATGCCTACCAGCCCCAGAATTTTTTATTACTTGGGGACTTCAACTTTCCCCATGTGAACTGGGAGTCACTGGAGGTGGAGGGAGGAACAGCAGAAGAAAAACATCAAGCTAGGAAGTTGACAGCCCTCATGGAGACCAAATTTCTGACGCAATTTGTAACCAAACCGACGAGAGCCAAACATCCTAGACCTGATTTTAAGCAACAACCATGGAAAAATACATAAATATGAACTCTTCGAGACCACCATGTTGGACCACAAAATCTGCGAAGCCACGGTCACAATTAATGCGTTAATCAACGAGTCTGCACAACATGGATGCAAAGTTCAATCAGGTTTGGCGAAACTAAATTTGTACCATAAGGAAATAAACTGGATTGAAGTTAAGAACAATCTGAAAGTCGATTGGGCGTCAGTCTTGGCAGACGATAGTGTTGAAGGAGTGCTCTCCACTTCCACTAGAAGCCCACATCCCACTAAAAAGTGCTTCAAATAAGAAAAAACAAATACCAAGAGACCGATGCATTCTTATGAGAAAGAGGAGCCTCTGTAAAGCCAAGCTGGCAAAAGATCCTCCACACCGCAAAGCCTCCAAACTGCACGAGGCCATCCAGGAAATAGAAAATAAGCTACTAAAGTCCCATGAAGATCAGAGGAGGAGAGAAGAACTACAAGCAATTCACAACATAAAAGATAATTCAAAGTTCTCCTTTACGTATGCAAACAAGAGGTCAAGAAACATATCGGCAGTAGGCCCACTAGAAGACGACAAAGGAAACCTAGTGGGTGACCCAATGAGAATGTCATATATCCTCAAGACACAATATGAAGGTATCTTCATCTCTGGAAGGCCTTGGTCCTCCCTAAGCTGGAATATTGCTCCCAACTCTGGACTCCGTACAAGACAAGGGTGATAATTAAACTAGAAGCCCTATAGAGGACCTTCACAAGCAGAATCTGGGGTCCCCAACATATGAACTACCGGGAGCAGCTGGAGGAGTTAAAACTATACTCTGTAAAATTTTACATCTTCACCATAATGGCGTCTGTTTACGTCTGCGTCTTGCCTCTGCACCTCATCCAACTCCCTACTTTTGGTCATAGAGAACATTTGATATCTTCTAAATTAACCTAACCTAACCAATCCTTAACTTATATTGACAAATAACAGAACCTTGTTTAAACCTTATTAAACTTTATTTTTCGAAGAGAAGGTCTCACAGAAAACATTGAATACATAAGAATACATAAGAATTTGAGACAGAAATGTAATTAAGAAAACCTTCTCAAAATCCATCAGGTAATGCAAAAATATAACCCTGAATTTTCTAGAGCGTTCTGGTGAAGATGTAAAATAATACCCTATACTCCCTACAAAGACGTGAGCGATACCTAGTAATCTATGTATGGAAGACCCTGGAAGGGCTTGTACCCAATGTGTGATTCATAGTAAATAGCCACCTAAGAAAAGGACGACTGTTCTACCACAAGAGGACAGAGGCTACAACCCAGAGAGCAGCAACACTCACACATAACTGTTTCAAAGGAAATGGAGCTCGTCTATTCAATGGTGTGCCCAAGGCAATCAGGGAGCTGACAGGGGTCACGACTGACTCCTTCAGGCGTCAGCTGGACAGATGGTTGGTGACAGTACCAGACGAGCCTCCAACACAGGGATACCCCAGCACTGCAAGCAACTCTTTGGCAATACTACGGAACACAAGAGAAGCAGAGCTGCCTGGTCGCTGCGAAGGTCCACCTTAGCTGTGCCCACGGAGGGCCAAATTCTACAAAGTAAACAAAGTAGGTAAAGTACCACGGAAACTTTCAAGAGGAGTCTTTTTTTATTATAAGTTCCACCGTATGAACCACACTGCTCCAACTCCACCCACGACCTGATGCAATATGCCAGGATGGAGCAGAGGTGTGGAGGTGGTGGTGAACACATCTTTACTTCGACAAGACACTATAACACAAGACATTGAAGACAAGACTCACCGTACCCACTGCCGTCCATGGTCCTCACGTGTCTGTCTGTCAGCTGGTGTGGTGACAGCAGGGAACGCTGCCATCTAACACCACACACTCACACTAGTATCACTTATTTACACTAACTCATAACACCAACAAAGTATTACAACATAAGGAAATGATATGTAGAATTCGCATTACACCAAAGAGTATGAAGAAATTTTTGAACAGTGATGAAACACTTTTATTACTTATTACTTACGTTGGACTTGGACTTGTGTAGAGGCAACAGTTATTATCTATATCTAGTATCTACATCTAAATCACTGATAAATACACAAAACCTATGTTCCAATTGATTATGTTCTAATTATCACTGTGGCATTTTAGTCAGGATCTTTATTCATATGATTCCCATTGTCTGGCTGAAAACTTGACTGAGCTTATCTTGCATTACCATTTACCAACACCTATCAAAATACAACATGATTTATATAATATTATAAACTCCAGCTGATTACCACTGTTGATTTAATAGTTATCATTCTACCGTAGTGTTTACATAGGGTCTAGTTTCCTTGACCACGGTTGTCAACGTCATCAGCAGTAGACAACTCTTAACATCTATAGAATATGGAACCACATTGAACTACAGACTATCTATGACAACCATACATCTGCAATAATCATCGAGCAAGGAAGAAAAAAATGTTTGCCATTAAACATCCAAAGACACAGAAATGAAAACGCCAAAGGTAATTATGTAGATCAAAATGTCTAATGGCAGAATGATACTCGAGAAATTATTAGCAAACTGGTATGCTAACCTAACCTAACCTTTGAAGGAAGCATACGTCAGAGTTGATTGGGAGACAATGAGGGATGTATTGAAGGTTTATGTAATAAGTAGTAAGATGGTTATTATATTTAGGGAAATCATTATGCAGAGATGTGAGTGAGTGAGTGCATGTGTTCCAGTTAAAGGAGAGGTGATTGAAAGTTTTATAAGACAGGTGTGAGGCAGGGATGTGTAATGTCACTGTGGCTTTTCACATTATTTTATGAATGGAGTTGTTAGTGAAATATAAGTATTTCTGCATAACTACTACTCGGATGATATCTATATAAATATGAAGTCCTAAACATACTAGACTAGACCATTAGCTGTGGCTAACACCATATGTGCAGCCTTGATAGTAAACTGAATTTCCTGTATCTAAGATTATTATTTATATGACAGAAAACACATTACCTGCATGATGACCATTCTTCTTTCACTTCCTGTCAGGCTACCAGTCGCTCATTAAGATATTGGGGTCCTTATGTATTGGGATGGAAGCCACTTCACTATCTATTTTATGTTGAGTCACAACATCATTTGTTATGTGTGAGGACTGGCTGATAACCATACAAATATATATGTACGGTTCCATACAGTGACAAACATTATGTACTATATTGTAGAATTTCTTTAATGTGGCAGAGTTTGAAAGGGTGGGTGTGTGGGTGTGTGTGTGTGTGTGTGTGTAATATAATGCAACAAGTGGACAAGTCAGGTTGACTGAAGTGACACTACTAAGTACTAACCACAATATGAGATGTTTCTTCAAAGTAAGGGCAGCTAATTGTACCTATAATTCAAGATAACTGTTTACCTTTGCAACCTATATTGTAGTATTGTAAGAACATGGACAGCATGTGCCCTAAAGATGGTTCATGAAATAGAATATTCTAATGAACGGGCAGATAATAATCTTATACAGTGTTTTAATGAAGAGGGCAGTTAAGATAATCTCATCCACTGCTTATCTTTTCCAAAGGTTACTTACCTTGAGATAAGAGGAGAGTCTTCATGACTGACACACAGAGGGGAGTATACACAGCCTGAGAGGACATGGACATGCATGGGAAGGATGCAGTCTTTGACCCAACCGGTGAGTAATAGTCAGAGATTTAGACGGGAACTTTTGCCTGAAAATGTTTAGGGTCTCTACCACCATCCTTATATTGTACTCTTGTCCATATTTGATATAATCTAAACCAACTTTTAGATTTACTTTGCACATCAGTCAAAGATGTACATATTAAATATTATGGTATTATTATCATATTGTAGTATTATCATACTATAATTATTCCCCCTCAGGATGCACCAACACTAGTGGTAGTCTAATACAGTATTCTCTAATTGCATTCTTTACTTTGAAACTTTGATGTTTTTGTCTTCCTCAAGGTACATGTTTTCTTAATGTTACCTGCCACCACGTTACTGAAGGGTGGGGTGGACAGGGAGGAGCCTTACTCTATTCTATCTTTAATCTCTCGTAAATAGTTTTTTGTTAGTAGTATGTAGTTCACCCGATACCCTTGTTACATACCAAAAGGTCTCCTGGCATCTGTTGTTCCTGTGTAATCCCATGTATGTAATCACCACCACCACTACAGCCACGCTTGACTCTGCCTCCCAGAGCACCAGCATGTGAGGTTCAACCCCCTGCGAGGGGACTGGGTGTTGGTGTCACCCCACCGCATGAAACGGCCATGGGCAGGACAGGTGGAGCCCCCACCTCAGGATGACATCCCAGACCATGACCCTACCAACCCCTTGTGTCCTGGGGCTCCTAGGCCTAATGGCATGGTAGGTTAAGCTTCTGGATGTGGGTGGGTCACTAGCAGTGGTTGCATTATGCTTAGTGCTTGGCTGCTTTGTGAATTTTTCCTCATGATGGTAATTATGGTCACTGTCTGCTGTAGTTGTAGTTGTAGATGTATAAGAATGCATTGTATTACTACCTAGCATCTTAATATCATGATTACAGTCTGAAAGCTTTTGATTGTTATTTCTGGTAAAAATTCTGGATGTTTTTTTTTAAGAACTGCCAACAAAAAGTGTGGCAAATAAGTTGAAATGAAGTTGAAAGTTGGAAATGAATTGAAGCTGTATATTGTATTGATATTTATATATGTTGCTCCTTAGGTGAACCCAAACTACACTTCAACGTTTGTATTCAACAATGACTTCCCAGCATTATTGGAGGAAGTTCCAGCACCGCCTGAGTCCCCCGGGGAGGAACTACTGCGATGGGGGCCAGCACGGGGCTGCTGTAGGGTGATGTGCTTCCATCCCAAGACCTCAGCCACACTGCCCACCATGACCCAGGATGAGGTCAGGGATGTAGTAAACAGGTTAGCTGAGGGAGGCAACCAATATGGTTTTTATCTCATCTTTGAAATAAAATTTTTCGTAGTTCTATTTTTTAATACCTTTCCTGTTTACCAATTATGTACACCATTTCTAGTCAAGCACACATACACACTCGCTCCCGTTGTTCAGTGGTTAACATCTTTGCCTGTCACTCGGCAAAGTGTCGGCTTGAACTTTAGAATTTTCAGTGACAGGGAGAGGTTACTGTCCCCCTTGAACAAGGTGATGAGGGTGTGTGATGTGTGTGTGTTCCCAGCCTTGCCCATAGATCTATCTCTATGAGCTTTGAGTTCCTTCAGGGAGGGTAATGGCTGACAATCATGAATCAGCACATGATCCTCAGCAGTGGAATCATATATGCTAATGATGATGCTGATACTTATAAGCACAATTTTTCTATTCTTATGTATATATCTTACACCTTTCAATGCCATGTCCTTATCTTTCTATATACATGGCTTGTATCCCCATCAAAAGTAGGTACATAAGACAAGGCATTTAGGGTTCAATGAGACTTTTCTCTCCCCTCCTTTTCACCATCTTTTCATAAGAGTTAAGTGGCCTTCCGTCCTTTTTTATCACCTTTTATGATCCGCAGGGAATACGGTGGTAGTATTCTTGCAGCCCCTACACAGGGCAAGTGTCTATATACATTCTTCTATTTCCTGGATGATTTCATCCTCTCTAACAGCCATTTGGTTGCCCTTTCATTCTTTCTTTCTAGTCTTATATCCTTTCATTGTGGATCACATATTCCAAAACTTTTACTCCATACTTTATCTTCTTCAGTGAAATGTAACTTGACATTGTTGTTTATTTTCCTGTATTGATCTATTTTCTTTAAAGGGTTGTTACTCTTCAGGTGGGTGGCAGAGATGGAGGAACTAGGTCAGAAGTATGAATGGGTGCAGATCTTCGAGAACAAAGGAGCCACCATGGGATGCTCTAACCCTCATCCACACTGCCAGGTAGGTTGGATCGTCAACAGATTGTTTACCTTATGAAAAGTATGACACATGATCAACAGTACCTTTGCCAATCTTTTGAAGTCTCACATTTGTTGTACCTATTTGTTTGATTTATGTCATCCACTACATCATATGATATGCATCTCGTGTATCCATTTATCAATTCTTAATATTATCTGGGTGTGAATACTAATGCAGTGGGGTCTATGGAAGCAGAAGTTAGCCATAAAGTAGATGAGGTATTCAAAGTCTTGGAGACACTGAGAGGAGTATGGGAAGAGGCTGTGTTTATATATATATATATATATATAATATATATATATATATATATATATATATATATATATATATATATATATATATATATATATATATATATTTACTTTAAGATCTGGTTTGGATTATAGGGTATGGATGATCTGTTTTTGTGTAGTAAAATGCATTTCATCTTCCATCCTATCTATCCTTGTTAGTCTTCCAGTTTCCATCCCCATCCATTGATGCTCCTTCGTGCAGATCTGGGCCTCCTCCTTCCTGCCCAGTGAAGCCATGCTAGAGGACATGCACCAGAAGCAGTACTTTTTGAAGCATGGCCGCCGCCTCTTGCAGGACTACACTACCAGGGAACTGCAACAGAAGGTGTTACTTTTTCCCTTTATAATTACAAAATTGAAAGAGTTGCCTTTGAGAAACTAGTCATAGGTCATATGTCAAGTGATTGGCAACAGTATAGGAAAGAAGAGGATGTGACCTAATTACATACAATATTTAAACCAATAAAGGGATTAGAAAAAGTAGCCAGCATACATAGTATTTTGGTGTCCTTGTAATAATTTTCCCTTTTACTAATGGTCCTCTTTCCTGTGATAAGGAGAAGCCGACTTGGTTGCAAATAGATAACTAGGTTGGAAGAATATTGTCACCCTATTCACTGCATGTCATTATAGACAACCGATAAGGATGGAGTGATAGGGCTGAGGAACTCCTCCTCTGTATTGTTTCTTCCTGCTATGAGACAAGGCATAGAAGGGAGATTAAATTCTCCACAAACCCTAAAGACTACTTGTCTCAGCTACTCCCTTTAAGGGTGATGTAAGCCAGGTATATAGTTATATAGACTAATGGGTCTCTGGTGTAACCGCAGGAACGTATTGTGTTAGAGGAAAAGGAGTGGCTGGTGGTGGTGCCTCACTGGGCGGTGTGGCCTTATGAGACACTAGTGCTGCCCCGCCGACCAGTGTCACGCATCACCCAACTCACACCCAGTGAAAGAGACGGTCTGGCCCATCTGCTGCGGTGCCTCACAGCCAAGTATGACAACCTGTTCCAGTGTTCTTTCCCATACTCCATGGGATGGCATGGTGAGTTATAGTAATTAGAGTGAGAGGGGAATGAATGTAGTCTTTCCCAGATGCACCACTGAAAGCTAGGTGGCGGTGAAGCATTTACTTATTCTTTTCTCAAGATATTACATTAAAAGATGAATAAGTAATACTTTTGATGTCAGTAAGAGTAGACAGCTAAATATCTGTTGTTATAGTTGCTAAACATTCTCAGGGAGGATTGAGGGGATACTGCAAGCTTGTTGTTGACCCCTTATATCCTCTCTAATTATATCTGTGTTTCATTTAGTGCAGCATGCCCTCTAAAGACTAGACCTTTTACATTATATTAATCAAAATTTGTTAAATCCTCAGACACCTTATATCCATTACATTTAATCACTTCTCTGCTACTCCCATTCTCTATGTTTCAACCCAAAATTGTGCAGTTGGCACAGCTACTGTCATAAAATCTCTTTACATTCATTCCCATTCCTTTACAAGTGAATGCTGTCTTCATTCTTTTCAACACCTTTCCTACATCATTGATCCCAGACTTCATCTCTGTCTCTATTATGAACAGCCATGGTGACATCACACATCCTTCACGTAGCTCCACTTCAACACTAAACCACTCACTCAAACTTTTACCCATTCTTACATATGCTCTACTATTCACATAGAAACTTTTCACACTACTTCAAAGTTTATATATGAATAGTGGGAGTTGTAATAGTGTAGGTGAAAGTCATTCATTTCTGGTTCTTGGAAGAGGAAGGAATGTGGTTTTTGTACAGCTTGCATACATATATTATATAATCAATGATTCACTATTTGTCCAGTATTAGTTGCAGCTTCTAGGAACATTCATTAACAAGCCCTGATCACCGTGAATTTTGAACATTTGATGGTGGGTGACACCTGTTGCATATAGGAACAAATGGGTGTAGCTTGTGGAGGATGTGATGTAGCTGTGAACTTAAAATTGTTTCAGGAGCCCCCACTGGTTGTCACCTGCAAGAGAAGGAAGGTGAAAATATTGGCGTGTGTGACTACTGGGTGTTACATGCACACTACTACCCTCCACTGCTGCGCTCGGCTACTGTCAAGAAGTTCATGGTTGGCTACGAGATGCTTGCCCAAGCTCAGCGCGATCTAACCCCAGAACAGGCTGCATCCACCCTGAGGAACCTGCCTGACACACATTACAAGTACAGGAAGGATTAACTAATGCAAGATAATTAATGCTAGTGTCTTCACTAAGTGCCTGAACCTTAATGTTGTAGAGTAAAAGTGTGCCTCTTCCTAATGTTGAGGTTATTTCTTGATATTATCGTTAACAGGTAACTGATTTGCAGTCATAAAGTATTAAGATATAAATACAGTACTCATGTATTGCATTTGAATAAGTTTTTTGGTAGGTAACTGGTTTTTAAGAAGTACTGAAATCATTCACTTTTACTTGAAAATAAGGTTTTGTTACTTAAACTTCACTACAATTGAAAAAAAAACTAAATGTTACTCATTACATTTACATAAATGAGGAAGTTTTTCATAATATGGTCAATCACAACACATTTGGAAGCTGACCAATCACAAGCATTTATGAATGTCTGGACCAATCCCTCAGTGGTGCAGTGGTTAGCACGTCTGACTAGGAATCCGCTGGCCTGAGTTCGAGGACAAGGACAGTCAATGCACAGCTCACCTAGCTGTTCATCCTCCCAAAACGGGTTGGGTGGATAAATAGGTACCTAGGGAAACTTGGGGAAGATAAACTGTGGAAACTCAGATGTCACAGTGGCCCAGATTACTTTCCACCACAGATTCAAAGGCCGATGTGACAGGAGATGAGCACCAGCAGCTACACACAACTACATGTGACTATTCTTTATCTTAACTTACCAATCCCATGCATCTTTCATATTGCCCAAGCAATACACATATTTGTTTTTTTCTTCCAATTCCCTTACAGTAATCATTGGCTTCATATCAACATCCAATGGAGACTTGCAGTTCAGGGAGGTTATATTGTTATATGATTGAAGTTAAAACAAGCTGTCTCTTATTTAACTATTAATACATATAATAACTTGGGT
>JAPQNM010000004.1:4607320-4608613 GCA_029783475.1 Metacarcinus magister | reverse complement strand
GCCAGCTGAGGTTGATTCATTAATTGAGGAGGATGGCAACATTAGCCATGTGTTGTGGCGGTGTATAAAGTGGTGCTGATATTGTGTGTAGTGGCATGTGTGGTGTCTCACTCGGGTTTTGTCTTGTGTGTGTGTGTTGTGTGTGTTGTGTGGTGTGTGTGGGTGTGTGTGTGTGCGTGTGCGTGTGCGTGTGTGTGTGTGTGCGTGTGTGTGAGCGCGGCTGCCTGCGTGTAAACACGTTCAGGGCATGACTCTGAAACTTGTTCGAGGATTTGTGCTGATGAGTCCCGAGGCTTTGCGGTGAGTTCGAGGCTTCACGAGACGGCGAACCCTGGCTGTCTCGACCCCATGACCCACCCGGAAGAATAACAATGGAAAGGAAACTACGAGTACGTCTTCATTACTATTATTTGTATAATTTATATTAATTTTCATCATCGTCCAGTAGAAGTAGTAGTAGTAGTAATAATAAAAGAAGAAGTAGTAGTAGTAGTAACAGCATTACTCAACATTACTGCTTACCATAATACAAGTTTTCTAGAACACAAGAATTAGTAACCAATCAAGGGGTTTTCTGCTTTGCCGGCTCGCACGTTTAGCCAATCAGCAGTGCAAATAGGTCTTCACCCAGCAGGCTACGAATCTTCCAGGTAGCGGACCAATGAGCACCTCGCCTCTATCCCCTGATATGCCAAAGGGCCAATCAGAATGGGTCTCCTCCTTTTGCTCTTCTACTAAGGAATAAAGCCAATCAGGCAACGAGATTCCGGCTTTTGTCTGCGTTGCATATTAAATCATCCAACTCTCCACCTATTTATCTATCTATCTATCTATCTATCTATTTATCTATCTATCTATCTGTTGAAAAGGTGGAGGCTGTCTATCTATCTTTCTATTTATACGTATATCTATCTATTCACCTATCTGTTACCTATCTTTCCATCTACCTATCCATTTTTTTTCCGAGACTCGTCTATATTGTAAAAAAAAATTGCTGATGAAAACGTGGTTCATTCCATCTTCAAAGAAAACAAGATTAACGTAAACTCGAGGAAATGCGAATGATGAAATTTAAGGTCGACTAAAAGCGTTGTTAGCACTAAGGGGATTTTTGTGGTAAAGGTTTTTGGAGGTAAAGAAAAGATAAAGTCTCGTATAAAATAGGATGTTTGTGTAAAGCTTGCATGTTATTATTGATACAGGTATATATACTAAAGTCAGGTTAATTTGTTCGCATGAGTGTGTGTAATGAGGTGACACAGCGAAATAATGTGAACCAACAGATAATAAGAA
>JAPQNM010000004.1:4567320-4602320 GCA_029783475.1 Metacarcinus magister | reverse complement strand
TTTCCGCCTCACGGGATAAAAATGTAAAACGAATGAAAAATAAAGTAAAAAAAAAGATATATATACGAGCTAGTTTTAGGACACAACAAGGAAGAGGAAGAGGACAACGACTCTGTTACTTACGGACTACGATGCAACCAGAGGCGAAGGCAGAGAGGGCCTGTGGAGGTGACAGCGGGGTGGGGGGGAGGAAGGGAGGGGGAGGAGGGGGAGGGCCTTGGCTAACTTAGTAGGAAGCTCCTCTCTGGGAAAAATCTTGGAGGAAACTTTTTTCCCTCCCGTGGTGGTCGCTGCACTGGTAGGATTCCTTCACCATCTCGCTGTGATTGTTTCCTCTCTTTGCACCTTTCCTCCTTCCTCCTTCTTCCCCTACTCCTTGTCTCTCCTCTGACTGCTCTCTTTCTCTCTCTCTCACACCCTTTCTTCTTCTATGTTATCTCACTCCGCCTATCACTGTTCCAATTTGTTATTTTTTTCTATATATTTTTTGTTCTCTCCTTTTTCTTTTACTTTTATTCCCGTTTCCTCGCGAGGCCTCAGGCGTGTCAGGAGGAAAAGACGTAAGGCAGGTTGGGACTCACTCTCACTCCTCACGCTGACTCCTCACTCTTCCAGCTGGTCCAGATTCCGCTGAGTCCGGCAGATGGTGAGAGAATCCACTTCTGACGGCGAGGAGGAGACGGTGGAGGAGGTGGATGGACCCGATGTCCTCCCAAACTTTTCAGCCACACTTATGGAAGACTTTTATGGATGCGTTCAAGTTCTATTTATGATTTTTTGCTTTCCCCAGGTACAGAGAAGAGAATATGGTTGATTGTTGTATGATGACCCAGGTTTTCTGTTCCTTTTTCGCCTTCAAAATGGTTATAAAATGGAAGCCTTGAGATATGTGTGTTCAGTGTTCCGGAAAACTTGTGTTTCGAATCACAACTCGGCACTTCGGATCATTACGAGGGTTTACTTTTTACTACATCGAAAGACTACAACGTCTACTTTTCCCTTCATTCACCAAGAAACATTTGCACTCGGTATAAAAATATCAGCGGTACTCCGTGTGGCTGCACTAGTATCAGGAAGCAGCCCAAGGAGGCAGCTCGCGCGGGCCAGATCAAAACCAATGAAATAAGAGGCTCGCTCCGCCGCGGCCAGGTGTCCCTGCAGTCAGTGGGCTTCCGGTGTAAATATTGGCGAATCCTCTTGAGGGCGATGAAGAGGACACATCAAACGGATGGCGTTGTGGACAAACGTAGGAATCTTTCAACTCCTACTGTGTGTTTCCTGTGTTATGCTTGAGGTGGGTGGGGGGGTGGGGGGGGAGGGTGTTGCAATATGAACGCTCAAGGGAAGGTAACTGATAGTGCTGATAGTAGGGAGGGGGGGGGGCGTTGTGGTTTCTGCCCGACTCCAAACAAAAACTCATGCCTTTTCAATTTTTTTTTTTCAAATCATTGGACGCAATTACTTTGAGGTGCACGCAACACCGAGGAAGACTTGAAGATAACAGCGTGGAGTCCTGCTTCTTGATGCCTGTGTATTCCCTTGGCTGGAGGCGATCGAGTGAGTGGGTATCTTTTTTGTATTTCTTTTTTAATTTTAGTTTTTCCTTTGCTATAACAGAGTGTCACCCGCCTCGCTGAATGACTCTGCTCTGAAGTTGTTGGCGCACACGCGCGCACGTAACACGCGTACATAAACACGCTTCTCTGACAGCCAAGATTCCAAGTTGTAACTACAAGTCTCAGGGGAAGAGCTCCCAGGGGTGGCCCTTGAACAAAGGTGAGCGCAGGGAAACACGAAGCGAACGACAATTTATCTTGAGAGCAGCTGAGGTTCACATTGACACGATAACAAACACACCAAAAGCCAACTATATGTAGCTTTGCAAAGCGATTCAAGTCAGTGTTTCAGAGTTGGTTATCAGGTCCTTCTCGCCAAACTTGTATCAGCGAGAGAATGACACTTTGGGAGAGGAAGCTTGGTGCTTGGCGTGAGGGAGAGCGTAGGGGAGGTGCTCCGGCGCCGGGGTGTGGCGTGTCGGTAGGGTGTGCTGTGGGGGGAGAGAGAGCTGGAGAGCGTCAGGGAGAGCTGTCACCACCACCAAGTCTGCCTGCCGACTACTGGGTAAGCGGACGAGGGAGCCCGGCCAGCCACAACCCAGCCTGGCCCGCCCTCCCTCTTTTCCCCATCCCTGCCTCTCTCCTTCCCTCCTCTCCTTCCTACCTTCCCTCCCTCCACTCATCCCACCGCCCCTCCAGTCACCACATCACCGCAGACACTCAGCCCAACCTCCCTCTGCTTCCCCTCTACTGTTTCCCCTCCCGCCTCCACCATCACCATAGTCACGCATCTCCGTCCCTCTCCATCCCTCACACACACACACACACACACACACACACACACACACACACACACACACACACACACACACACACACACACACACACACACACGCACACGCACGCACACACGCACACGCACACACACACAAAGTAATCATAAAGAGCGTCACATCAACACCTCCCCGCCGTTGACCCCTAAAAAGACACTTGCGTCCAAAAAGCTTCTGCGTTCACCCTTTCTCTGCGTTTACGCCCCGGCGCCGCCGCCTGGACCCACCCGCCGCCTGCCGATAACACAGCACCGATTTCCGATACGCCAGAGCTAGGATTGGACATTCGCCGCCGATATACTGGCACGTTCCTATTTTATATGTATTACAGTTGTTGGTATTTTGGTCTGGCGGCGGACGAGGAATCGGGGCCAAGTTGTCACGATGGAGTGGAACGACGATTTTTTTATTCAACATAATATTTATAGATCAGTTGAGGACGTTTTCTTTCTTCGTGAGTTTGTTTACTTGTCTGTCTGTCTGTCTGTCTGTCTGTCTGTCAAACTGTTTGTCTGTGTTGGTTTGTTTCACGAGTGTTTTGCATTTTTTTTTACAGGAAGTCAGGAAACACGTTCAGCTGTGTGTGTGTGTGTGTGTGTGTGTGTGTGTGTGTGTGTGTGTGTGTGTGTGTGTGTGTGTGTGTGTGTGTGTGTGTGTGTGTGTGTTCATTTATTTTACCATTTTTCATCAATTCTACTCCCAATAAACGACACATTCTGTTTTCCCTTCACCAACACTCCACTTCATGTGCTGTACGCAATTGGTCACTTAAAACTAGTAGGGATTCTCTCTCTCTCTCTCTCTCTCTCTCTCTCTCTCTCTCTCTCTCTCTCTCTCTCTCTCTCTCTCTCTCTCTCTCTCTCTCTCTCTCTCTCTCTCTCAATCGCAGGCCACTCCTTCCTTAGCCATTACTTATAATCCTCTTCCATCCCTTCAAGTAATCCAACTGCCTCCGTCCGACTCAACCAACTCCCTTCTAACTGGCGTCAAAAGAGATCGAAACCACAGCATCAACAGTACAGACCCGCCACCTCACCACGGACAGTCTAACGAAGGGGAGAGGGTAGTAAAGAGTAGCAGGAGGGAAGTAGGTGAAGGTAAAGGAAGCCCCGACAGACTCCCTTGACAGCCTAAGAGGTAATTTTCTTCTCCTTGGTGTCCCTCATCAAGGCGAGGAGGTCTGATTGAGATGCGCTCCACACTCTCAGCTTCTAAAGGTCAAGGGTGAAGGCTTACCTCTCAATTTGCTTTCCCCTCCGTAGCGCAGAGTTTAAGCCAGTGTTAGTTTAATTATCCCCTTATGTTCCTCGATTACCTTGGCCAGCAGGTGAGGGTTGTGTTACCACCTGTTCATTCCTTGATTCTCTTTAACTTTATCGCATTTTGGTTAGTTATGGTTTACAAGAGTACAAAGCCAAGGTGTGGACTCCTTTTCCAGCGAAGTAAATTATGGTTATATGAGACTTATAAACGTAGTAGTATGTAATAGCTACGTATCGTTTTCTGTGGTGTAAGTAGATGAGTCAAAGGTGTATATTACCGTAGAGTTTCTTCTTCAAAAGGCACGGTAACAGTTTTCAAGGGGGTGCTACTAAAAACTGGCGCCCTCCGCTTCCACGGCACATATACAAACAAAAACACGATAAAAATAGCTCTTCAAAGGATGCGAGCCAAACAAAAGCGTTACAAAAGCCCTCGCAGCCTCGAGCGTTCAGTTTTAGTCAAATAAGTTGGAATTAAGAATTACAAAAGGAAAATGTTGAATAACCAAGAAAAAAAACAAAAACTTTAGGCGACGAATATCGAAAATCTATGCCTTGGAGGACTGAAAAATGCTTGTGTAGAGTGTCTGTCTGATGTCTGTGTCTGTGTACCTGTATGTCTGTTTACCTGTATAGCTGTGTGTCTGTGTACCTGTGTGTGTGTGTGTGTACCTGTGTGTGTCTGTGTACCTGTGTGTGTCAGTGTACCTGTGTGTGTCTGTGTAACTGCTTGTGTATGTGTACCCGTCTGTTTGTGTACCTATGTGTGTACTTGTATGTCTGTGTACCTGTTTGTGTGTATATCTGTGTGTCTGTATTCTTATGTGTCTGTATACCCGTGTGCGTTTGTGTGTCGTTACTTCTACCTGTCCATCGGTCTCTCTTGAGGCTGATTAACTGGGACTTGGCCGAATCCACCATTACCACTGTTAATTAGGAGTGAGTAATACTATGAGAGAGAGAGAGAGAGAGAGAGAGAGAGAGAGAGAGAGAGAGAGAGAGAGAGAGAGAGAGAGAGAGAGAGAGAGAGAGAGAGAGAGAGAGAGAGAGAGAATGAATCATCTCTTTGGGGCACTCATGAAAGATAAACAAATGTATGCATCTCTCGCTCTCTCTCTCTCTCTCTCTCTCTCTCTCTCTCTCTCCTCTCTCTCTCCTCTCTCTCTCTCTCTCTCTCTCTCTCTCTCTCTCTCTCTCTCTCTCTCTCCCTCTCTCTCACTATACCCAAGTCAATGGAAACACACATCTTTCCCTCTATTTCTCTTTCTGAAATCTTATACTCATTAGAAACAGCTGCACCCAATCTCATTATCATTAGCATTTTCTATGACAATAATAACAAAAACATTAATAACAATAAATAATAATAATAGTAGTAGTAGTAGTAGTAGTAGTAGTAGTAGTAGTAGTAGTAGTAGTAGTAGTAGTAATAGTAGTAGTAGTAGTAGTAGTAGTAGAACAAGTATAAGTAGTAGCAGTAGTAACATCAAGAAAACAAAACAGCAACAGTGAAAAAGAAAAACAAACACCAATCGAGTCAAAAGCAATAAACACACACCGGCCTCAAACACTGAACCGAAGACGTCAAAACACTCCACACGAACCTCTACACGCCTTCCTCCACCACCACCACCACCACCACCACCACCACCACCACCCTGTTGACTGAATCCGAGCAGCTAGGTACGGCATTGATCCCTGAACTTCGCTGAGTGCAGAGGTAAACGCGAGAGGAGGAGGAGGAGGAGGAGGAGGAGGAATTGGAGGAGGTGGAAGAAGTGGAGGAGGTGGAGAAGAAGGGCCATAAGTCGTTCCAACCTAGAGAAACTTGTTCCCTGGAGCGCGTCGTGAAATAATTAAAGTCTCAATGAAGGACGTCAAGACAGATTCAACTCCTCACCTCGACTAGATATTCTCTCTCTTTCTCTCTTCTCTCTCTCTCTCTCTCTCTCTCTCTCTCTCTCTCTCTCTCTCTCTCTCTCTCTCTCTCTCTCTCTCTCTCTCTCTTTCCTATCCTTACCTCTATTCCACTTCACGTTAATTTTCCTTCCACTATTTCCCTTCCCTTTCCACGAACCCTCACCGCCCTCTTTCCTTACCATATATTTTCCCCTCTACCTCCTCCCTCTCCCTCTCCCATCACTTAATCTTCCGTAATGGTGCCTTGAACGTATAAGCGAGGAGAGGAAACAAGATAGAAAGCAGCAATAAAACTTAAAATATATAACATTTGATACATAATATAATACCGACTGAGATACGACGTGAAAATAGAAGTGTTTCAGCGTTAGCAAAAATAATAACACGAAGCAGTTATTGATGCGTTAGCTAAATGAGGTTAGAAAATGTATAGAGTGCAAACACGAACTCTGGAAATTGGAATACAAAAGCGTTGCATCGCCTTTTTATTTTTCTTCTTATTTCCAAACTAAAACCATCTTTTTTCAAACATAAATTCAGGCGAACTTACGAGCCTTATTTTTTTTTCTCACTTTAATGCAGACGAAACGTTATCATTATTGCTTCCCTGTAATGCGAAAGAGAGAGAGAGAGAGAGAGAGAGAGAGAGAGAGAGAGAGAGAGAGAGAGAGAGAGAGAGAGAGAGAGAGAGAGAGAGAGAATCACACCTGTTCAATAAATACTTGGTGCAGTAATTGATAGTTGCTGCATCTCATTAGTGATTACCTGTTAGCAGATACATGGTAATTATTTAGATGTTTATTTTCTAGATCGTTAATGTGTTGCTCTTTGATTCGTCTTGTAAAGGAAACGACGAAGAGCCACTCAACGCTCTTATTGCCTTTCCTCTCCTTGTTTATTCATTTTCCCTCTATTACTTTTCCTCTCCTCCTCACTCCTGCTTCTCCTCTTCCTCCTGCTCCTCACTCTCGCTTTTCTTCTTATCTATTCATAAATATTTCGTTCGTACTTTCGTTTTCTTTTTATTTTTTGTTCTATCTATTTTTTTTTTTCACTCATGCTATTTATTTTTGTTCTGTATTCATCCTCTTCCTCCTCAGATTCATTATTTTTTTCCCTCCTCATTCTGTTATTCTCTTACTTTTTTTCTTTCTTTTCATATATTGTTATTCACCAAGTCTACTTATTCCCTCTTTCACTACTTACTTTCCTCCTCCTCCTCCTCCTCCTCCTTATCCCAACCTAACTAACCTTTCTCTTCCTCATACCATTCACTTTTCCTCTTATCTCTGCCACTTTACTTTCCCCTATTCTCTCTCTCTCTCTCTCTCTCTCTCTCTCTCTCTCTCTCTCTCTCTCTCTCTCTCTCTCTCTCTCTCTCTCTCTCTCTCTCTCTCTCTCTCTCTCTCTCTCTCACAAATTCCACGCCTATCACACTCAATTTCTCACCCCATGTGTATTCTCTCTCCCCATCTGACCTCTCTCACCCCAATACAACATTTCTTCCGCTATTTACTCATGCTACACCCCATCCTACCCATCCTGACCTTCACCCATGCCACGGTGCCCCTTCTCTTCCTTCCTGGCTTCCCATACATCCACCTCCTCCTCCTCCTCCTCCTCCACCACACATCACCGCAGCCTCCCTCCCATCACACCATGTGCTGCCTCCTGCCCCTATTTCTCTCTCTCTCCATGGGTTTAATCAATTTGGTTTGCCTTCTATCTATAAACGTTATATTGGTTTACCTATTTCCTTTGTATCATTTTTCATTAACACTTTATCCTTTGCTTCAACTTTTTTTTTTGTTATATATTCGTAGCATATTTAGTTTCCATTTCCGTATCTTGCTTAACTGAAATTTCTTTTTTTTTATTCTGCATTTAACGTTTTTTTTTTTAAGTAATGCATTTATAAGTAAAATGGAAAAAGTAAGTGTCGGGGAGTGAGTTTCCGGAGGAGATTATAATAGATAATAAGAGGAGTAAGAATAATAAGGGAAAAAAAGGGGGAAAAAAAAGGGGGGCGGGGAGGGGAGGGGGATAAAGCAAGCCAATTTAAGCTTGTCTAATTTTTCGTCCAGCGTGTTAAGGAAATAATTGGCTGCTATAAAAGTCCATCCTTCCATAATTATTCTTGTCGCCTGGAAATGGAAGGGAAACTCATTTTAATGTGCGACAATAACGCGGCCGCTTGAACACAAAATTAATGCAATAATCACGTCATTTTTTCTCAATATTAATCCTCGAGCAGGGTCATAATTGCATCTCTCTCTCTCTCTCTCTCTCTCTCTCTCTCTCTCTCTCTCTCTCTCTCTCTCTCTCTCTCTCTCTCTCTCTCTCCATTGGCCAAACAAAGCCTAAGCTCCCCCTTCAAGAGCCTTCAAGGGGAGCAAATAAACGTAGGAACCACTTAGGAGGCCTGGGAGGGAGGGAGGTAAAGGGAGGGAGGCAAAGGGAGGAAGGGAAAGTGGCGAAGAGAGGGATGAAGCCTATTTTCAAGGGAAACTATTAAGATGGATTATTAGTCAAGAGAGAAAACAGGAAAGAACAAGTTGGGTCACAGCATCACGTTTTCTTTCTCTCCTATGTCTCCTCCTCCTCCTCCTCCTCCTCCTCCTCCTCCTATTCGTTGATTGCAAAGTTTCCTCCTCGATGCTGAATCTTCACTTATAATTTCCTCTGTGTATACTATTTCCCTCCTCCTTTCCCTCCTCTCCTCTCCCTCTCGTCTTCCTCCTTATATTATCAATGGTTTTCTTCTGTTCTTCCTCTTCCTCTTCCTCTTCCTCCTTCTACTACTCTCCTCCTCCTCCTCCTCCTCCTCCTCCTCTTAGCTCACCACATCACAGGGTCAGCGTGGACTTCGATCAAATCTAAGGCTTTGAGACCGACAGCAGAGCGCGAACCGAAACAGGTGTGTGTGTGTGTGTGTGTGTGTGTGTGTGTGTGTGTGTGTGTGTGTGTGTGTGTGTGTGTGTGTGTGTGTGTGTGTGTGTGTGTGTGTGTGCGTGTGCGTGTGGTAAGGCAGCTTTGAGGAACAGCCAGGAATGTCTCACACACTACCTCACCTCAGCCTTGGTTAGGAGGAAAGAGAAACGGGGAAGGACAGGGAGAGGGAGAGAAAGAGGGAGAGGGAGAAGAAGAGGGAGAGAGAGAGGGAGAAGTAAGTATAGCTACACAGTTTTGGGCATATTGAGAGAGAAGGAAAGGGAAGAATGGGATAAAGAAAGAGGAGGAAGGAAGATAAGAAGGGATAGGATTAGAAGAAGGCAGAGAGAAGGGGAGAAAGTGAAAGAAGGAAAGGAAGATAAAAGTGCAGAGAGGAGGAGGAGAATGAGGAAAGGAAATAAGAGATAAATATGAGTCAAGGGGTGAGAGAGAGAGAGAGAGAGAGAGAGAGAGAGAGAGGTGGGGGGGGGGAACAACGAGAACAATGCTGCTTCAAAGGTGGGAAGGAAAGTCTAAACACAGATGACATGTTCTATTCCCAGTGAGGCAGTTATAGTGAATTGTACCCCCCCCTCCCCCCCTTGCCAACACACACACACACACACACACACACACACACACACACACACCACTGTCCCTTCTCAACTCTACTCTACTCTTTTCCTTGTATGTTTTCAGTCTCACTCATTCCTATTTCAATCATCTCTTCCTCACACGCATTCCATTCACACTTTTCTCTCTCATTTACTCTTATAACCAACGGCATTGTAATTCGATATCTTTACTACCCTCTAAAACATCTAATTTTCTCCTCTATCCATTAATATATTTTGTTTTCCTATCTAATGCGTCCCTTTTCCCAGTTTCCTATTCAGTATTCCTATGTATTGAATTTTAACCTTATTTTCTTCGTTATTTATTCATGGCTCTTTCCTTGACCTTCACCTAGTGAGTTAGATGTAAAAACACACTGTCATCTCCTATCCTGTGAGGTACTTGTTTGCTGATGCGAGAATATGCAGTGTCAGAGCGTGCCTGTCCCTTGCCTTCCCTTCACTTGTAACAGTTGAGCCGCGTGGGAGAGATAGTGAGTGAGTGAGTGCAAGGGTCAGTGGTCAGGCAGGTCACGATGGACGATTACCACAACACAGCTGCCGCCTCACTTAACCTACCTGCTCCCTGGCCAGAATTCCGTCGCTTGACAGTGACCTCCGTTAGTAGATGGGATGGACCTTTCAACTGGCCGACATGCAAGACAAAAACACCCACCCACGCACCATCCCATGACACGTGAGTCACATAAGGAAGAAGAAGTCAGATGATTAAGACTGACTGGTGAAGTCACAAAACTTACCCTGCACAGATAGACTGATTGACTGTCTGACTGTCTGACTGACTGACTGACACGTGTGAGGAAGGAATCCCTACCAGGAAAGCTGCCTCAGGTGTGGTGTGATGCAAGGTGTGACGCAAGGAATGAGGAACACTGTCATGGATGTAACCTTGCGTACCTCGGAGACGCTCGGGGGGACGGGTGTATGGTGACGCAGATAGTCAATTGTTTAGATCCGCTGACCGTCACGACCATTCATCCTCCAGGAACCATAAGTGAGAGTGAGGGTGAGGGTGAGAGTGAGAGTGAGAGTGAGAGTGAGAGTGAGAGTGAGAGAGAGAGAGAGAGAGTCACAAGCTGATGACAGGTAAAAGGACTGATCAAACAGACAAACAAATTCAACCACACGAACACACACACACACACACACACACACACACACACACACACACACACACACACACACACACACACACACACACACACACACACACACCACACACACACACACACACACACACACACACACACACACACACACACACACACACACACACACACACACACACACACACACACACACACACACACACACACACACACACACACACACACACACACACACACACACACCACACACACACACACACACACACACACACACACACACACACACACACACACACACACACACACACACACACACACACACACACACACACACACACACACAACACACACACACACACACACACACACACACACACACACACACACACACACACACACACACACACACACACACACACACACACACACACACACACACACACACACACACACACACACACACACCACACACACACACACACACACACACACACACACACACACACACACACACACAACACACACACACACCACACACACACACACACACACACACACACACACACACACACACACACACACACACACACACACACACACACACACACACACACACACACACACACACACACACACACCACACACACACACACACACACACACACACACACACACACACACACACACACACACACACACACACACACACACACACACACACACACACACACACACAGGTAACACTTGGTAAAAAGCGAGGATAAATTTGCTTAAGTGATTAAGTTTACTTGATGGAACGACAAAGTTTATATAGAAAAATACAGAGTAAACTTATAAACCGTAAAACATTGATGTCGGTGAAAGTACACATAGCAGTGATCACAGAGAGAGAGAGAGAGAGAGAGAGAGAGAGAGAGAGAGAGAGAGAGAGAGAGAGAGAGAGAGAGAGAGAGAGAGAGAGAGAGAGAGAGAGAGAGAGAGAGAGAGAGAGAGAGAGAGAGAGAGAGAGAGAGAGCGAGAGAGAGAGCGAGAGCGAGAGAGAGCGAGAGAGCGAGAGAGCGAGAGAGCGAGAGAGAGAGAGAGAGAGAGAGAGAGAGAGAGAGAGAGAGAGAGAAAAATAAACGCATTTCACTTGCCCTATATACTCACTACCACGAACATTATTTACTTGTGGGAGCGTTTGTTGGCGTGGCTATGTTGGATAGGGAAGAGGAGAAGGAGGAGGAGGAGCACAAAGGTACAATGGCCTACGAAGTCCAAGCAAACAGCAACATTCCTACTGAACGTAAAGAGGCTGTTTGTGTGGTTACACTTTACCACTGTGATATCTACTTGATAGTATCTACTACTATAATATCTACTTAATATTATCTACTACTACAATGACGTGGAAGGCGGCTCCTCACCCACCCTTCCCACCAGCCGGTTGGTCGGAAAATCATTCTATACCATATATAGTATGAAAAAACTTTGCATCGATTTTGTATATATGAAAGTGGAAAAATAGACGTAATCTGGGTCTGGCGACAAGCGGGATTATTTTTTTTACATATTTTTGTTTGCCCTTGGCCGGTACTCTTCTATTGTAAACAAAATCTACATCCACTGCCACTACAACTAAGAAGAAAATAATTATGTTTTACGTAGAGATCTTAAAGACTCTATATTGGGGAAGGAGGAGGAGGAGGAGAAAAAGCTTGTAATGTAGGAGGAAGACATGGTGGTGAAATGAAGGAGAAAGTGAGAAAAGGTTGGATTGAAGGGAAGAGCGGGGATGGGATGAAAGGAGGTGAGAAATGACAAAATTATATAGGAAGGAGAATAGAAGCAGAAGAGAAGACGAATGAGCAAGGAAAGGCGACTACTAGAGTTTTTTCCCGTCAGATTAAGGCGATGGAGCAATCAATAATGTTAAGGTGAAACGACAGAAAACTCTACCAATGCGTTGAGTTACGTGTGTGTTTGTAATACTGCAACTCTCTCTCTCTCTCTCTCTCTCTCTCTCTCTCTCTCTCTCTCTCTCTCTCTCTCTCTCTCTCTCTCTCTCTCTCTCTTTCGAGTAATGATACCACGAAAAAATACATTTAGAAACATCAAACGGCAATGTGAGAACAAAAAATGAACACGACCAAAGAAATCTGGAAGCCACAGAAAACGTAGCGAGCGACCAACTCTTGCCTGGCAGTGAATCAGAATTGGCGGGACTTTTTACACTCGCACAGGGAGGATTTCAAGTCGGATTTAAGTTGGATTCCAGCTAGATTTTTGTGAGGATTGATGGTCCTTCCCGTGCAGCTGTTCCTCCTCCTCCTCTTCCTCCTTTTGTGTGGGGGGAGATGGGGGAGGAGATGGGGGGAAGGGGAGGTAATGACCAAAGCGTCGAGGAGAGTCTCTGGTATTATGAATTGTGGAAGGCGGCAGTCATTAGTGAGCGTGCGAGGGGAGAAGGAGGAGGGTGGAGGAGGAATGGAGGGAGGCTGGAAGAGGGAGGATATGGTTGGAAGGAGAGAGAGAGAGGGAAAGGCAAGGAGGGAGGAAAGGGTAGGAGAAGTATGCATGTGGAACGAGTGGGTGAAGAGGGAGGGCAGAAAGGTAGGTGAAAGAGATGTTAGGAGGAACAAAGCAATTAAGTAAAGCATGCATGCATACAGGAAGGCGGGAGGGTTGGTGCGCTGACAGATGGACAGACACGTAGGTAGGCATGAAGAAAGACAGACAGGCAAGCAGTAAAGCAAACAAGCATACATACACACCCTACACAATACTAACAAGTAGGCACGACAAGGGCGTAAAGCAAAGGTGTTCGTGGCTTGGCGTGGCGGCCTTCAGGGAATGTCAGACACGTGACTTACTGGATGGACGACAAAACAATTTTCATTTTTCCTCATATATTTTTTTTCACCTGTATATTAACTGATGGTTAGAGTACGAAGTGGCCGGGTAATTTACCCTGGATGGAAGAAAAAGAAGATGAAGAAGAAAGATATGTATATAAATATATATATATATCTATATCTATCTATATATATATATATATATATATATAATATATATATATATATATATTATATATATATATATATATATATATATATATATATATATATATATATATAAAGAGAGAGAGGGTATTACATTATTTTTCCTATGAACAACATAGTTTAAAAAAACTAAACCAGAGAAAAAAAAAATTCACTGAGTAGAAAAAATTATAAAATACACCATATGTTGAGATCAATTCTACACATCCACGAGGGTCTGTGAGATAGTTAAACGTGTTGTAAGTCTTAGTTATGAACTGCTTTGAGCTGTAACAGTCATTACAAGAATATTCGTGGACGTTAAGACTATATGTGTTCCTTACAGGGTAACGTGTCATGTGTAGGAGTATACGCGGGTTACTGATAGCTATCATATCCTCTTGATGGAGCTTGACACTGCAATAAAAGTACTACATTACATTTTTTAATGAAAATAAATAACTTCCATAGCCATTAGCACCGGTGACAGAGTCAGTAGTGAAGATTTTCATCGGCCAGTCATGACCAAACGAGCGGTGGGAATTGAATTGTTTTCTGCCTCGATATACCTAATTATAGTGAGCCTTATCTTGATGCACCAGCATTTAAGAAGGTCAAAGGAAGGCTATGTACACTACAGGTGTAATCAAACAGACTCTGCCATCCTGAAATAGTGTACGATAGGACTATATGTGTTCCTTACCGGGTAACTTGTCGTGTGTAGGAGTATACGCAGGTTACTGATAGCTATCATATCCTCTTGATGGAGCTTGACACTGCAATAAAAGTGCTGCATTACATTTTTTAATGAAAATAAATAACTTCCTTTGCCATTGGCACTGGTGTCAGAGTCAGTAGTGAAGATTTTCATCGGTCAGTCATGACCGAACGAGCGGTGGGAATTTAATTGTTTTCTGCCTCGATATACCTAATTATAATGAGCCTTATCTTGATGCAGCAGCATTTAAGTAGGTCAAAGGAAGGCTATGTACACTACAATTGTAATCAAACAGACTCTGCCATCCTGAAATAGTGTACGTTAGAACTATATGTGTTCCTTACGGGTTAATGTGTCGTGTGTAGGAGTATACGCGGGTTACTGATAGCTATTATATCCTCTTGATGGAGCTTGACACTGCAATAAAAGTGCTGCATTACATTTTTTAATGAAAATAAATAACTTCCATAGCCATTGGCACCGGTGACAGAGTCAGTAGTGAAGATTTTCATCGGCCAGTCATGACCGAACGAGCGGTGGGAATTGAATTGTTTTCGGCCTCTATATACCTAATTATAATGAGCCTTATCTTGATGCAGCAGCATTTAAGAAGGTCAAAGGAAGGCTATGTACACTACAGGTGTAATCAAACAGACTCTGCCATCCTGAAATAGTGTACGTTAGGACTATATGTGTTCCTTACGGGTTAATGTGTCGTGTGTAGGAGTATACGCGGGTTACTGATAGCTATCATATCCTCTTGATGGAGCTTGACACTGCAATAAAAGTGCTGCATTACATTTTTTAATGAAAATAAATAACTTCCATAGCGATTGGCACCGGTGACAGAGTCAGTAGTGAAGATTTTCATCGGCCAGTCATGACCGAACGAGCCGTGGGAATTGAATTGTTTTCTGCCTCTATATACCTAATTATAGTGAGCCTTATCTTGATGCAGCATTATTTAAGATGGTCAAAGGAAGGCTATGTACACTACAGGTGTAATCAAACAGACTCTGCCATCTTTAAATAGTGTATAAAAAATAGTTTTCATCATATTTTCTAATTAAATTAGTTGTAACTCCTTTCGTTTTACTCGTATACAATTTTCAATCAATGCTTAAAAATCTGCACATTTTTCCGATCCTTATGGTATGTAACAAGTACTGATAAACACAATATTAAGAAAAAGGGGGCGCGAATAAAAATGGAAATGGAAAAATATGGGCGCATGGACAAACAAAGTGTGAGAAAAATTGGGGGAAAGCGAGGAATGCAATGATTAGTATACACACACAGAGAGAGAGAGAGAGAGAGAGAGAGAGAGAGAGAGAGAGACAGAGAGAGAGAGAGAGAGAGAGAGAGAGAGAGAGAGAGAGAGAGAGAGAGAGAGAGAGAGAGAGAGACAGAGAGACAGAGAGAGAGAGAGAGAGAGAGAGAGAGAGAGAGAGAGAGAGAGAGAGAGAGAGAGAGAGAGAGAGAGAGACAGAGAGACAGAGAGACAGAGAGACAGAGAGACAGAGAGACAGAGAGACAGAGAGAGAGAGAGAGAGAGAGAGAGAGAGAGAGACAGAGAGACAGAGAGACAGAGAGAGAGAGAGAGAGAGAGAGAGAGAGAGAGAGAGAGAGAGAGAGAGAGAGAGAGAGACAGAGAGAGAGAGAGAGAGAGAGAGAGAGAATGTGATGGGCAAGCTTTGTCCTAGTGACCTCAAGAGCCGTCAGGTTTACCAGCTCATTATTATGGAAATTGCTTAAGTTAGTGAAATTTAAAGTTTTCCATATCCACTACTAATTAAAAGCCTACCCAACTTTGTTCTTTATTGTAATTTAATCTCTGGTCGGAAGGGCAAGGAGAAGGGTGATGCTAGAACATCAGACTAACTTTAAGAACCTAAAGATATTATTCATTACCGGATATAGAGCCTTCCACTTACCCTCACTCCCTCTTTACTTTCCCTTCCTTTTATTATACTCTTAACTTTTACCTTCTCTTCACTCTTTTTACCCTTAACTTTACCTTCCTTTCCCTCTTTTACTATTAACTATACCTTCCCTTCCCTCTCTTGACTCTTTACTTTAACCTTCCCTTCCCTTTTTACACCTATTCTAACTTCTCTTTCCTCTTTTTATCTTAACTTTACCTTCCCTTTCCTCTTTTTTACCTTAACCTTGCCCTCACTTTAACCTTTTCTTCCCTTTTTTTTTTTAACCCTTAACCTTGGCTTTCCTTTCCCTCTTTTTGCTCTCATCATTGCTCTCCCTTTCCCTCTTTTACCTTCAAATGCCTCCCTTCTCCCTTTTAATCCCTTCTCTTTAATCCTCCTTCCACGTTTTCCTCTTCAAATACCTCCTTTTCCTTCTTTTCCCTTGCCCTCCCTTCTTTTATAATCAGTATTTCCTTCTCTTCTCCCTTCCTCTCTCTTCTTTTACCCTCAACACTTCCCCTCTTTTTTTCCTCGGTTTTTTCACTTTTTTTTTCTCTCAATGCATTCCTTTCTTTTTTTTCCACACTATAATTCCTTCCCTTCCCTTTCTCTGATTGTAGGTTAGACTATGATTTGTTGAGGAAAATTATTGTTGTGAATGACCGTGGAGAGTTATTTCGTTAGTTGAATAATAAGACTCGTGGTGGATATTCAGCATCAAAACCCTGATAATGATAGCAAGAGTACGTCTAACCGTGTGTGATCAATCTGTACTTCGTTAACAGAAGAAAAAAATATTATAGAATGTACTCGAGGCACTAACTGTACTACGTAAATTAAATCAAATCAAATCAAATCACTCTTCACCTATTCGCTGACTCGTCCAATTTTTACCACAACACGAGAAAGACAAGAAAAAATGTCCACTCTCATAACTTTTCACCGTGACTTCACTTGACTTATTCTTCTTCATAGTCAACAACACAAATAATCAACTAGTGGAGTAACATTATGTACGAAAAGATAAGGTTAGGATGGACCAGAACGGAAATTGAAAGGACGGATAATAAAGGGAGATAAAAAGGGAGAGACAGGTAAAATGGATGATGAAGGAGAAGGAAGGATATAAGAAAAGTTGGCAAAGGAGGAGGAAAAGAAGGAGGAGGAGGAGGAGGAGGAGGAGGAGGAGGAGAAGGAAAATAGTGCAAAGAGGTAGGGAAGATTCCGATAGCGACGATAATTTCCGATATTCAATGTAAACTGATATTAATCGAGAATAAAGTACAGGAAGAACAATGGAAGGAGGAGAAGAAGGAGGAGGAGGAGGAGAAGGAGGGGAAAGAAAGAGGAAGAAGAGGAGGAGGTGGAGTGGATAGTATGAATACATTTAATAATTTTAGAATTGGAGGACGAAGAGAATCAAGAGGATGAGGAGAAAGGGAAGGAGAAAGAGGAAGAAAGGGGGAGGAGTAAGAAAGGAGGTGTAAGAAAGGGAGGATAGGGGAGAGAGGAGAAAGGGAGGAAGGGGAGAGGAGAATTATAGAGGAGATTGAAATGTAAAAGAAGAACTGAAGATATAAAATAAAAGTATGGAGATGTATTAACGGATGAGAGAAAAAAAAAATAATAATAACCACTTACTGTTGACTACATGCAGCAGTAATAGTAGTAGTTGAAGTAATAATTGTAATAGTAGTAGCAGTAGCAGTAGAAGTATGAGTAGAAGTATGAGTAGAAGTAGTAGAAGTAGTCATAGTAGTAATAGTAGTCATAGTAGTAGTAGTAGTCATAGTAGTAATAGTAGTAGTAGTAGTAGTAATAGTAGTAATAGTAGTAATAGTAGCAGAAGTAGCAGTAGCAGATGTAGTAGTAACACAAGTGGTAGTAGCTGAAGTACCTCCAAAGTGTAAGTATTATTAGTCAACAGTGCATTAGTAGAGTAGCAAGTAATCGTCGCGCCAAGACTTCACTAATACATTGACTGATGGCCGGATGCACCAGACGTTCTCAACATGCATCAACTAACGCCTCCCTTCCTTCCCTACCTCCTTGCGTAACCAGTTCCCCTTCCACCTTCCACGTCTGGGCACCATTACCTTCACCATCACCATCCTCACTGCACCCTCCCGCCCCATTACTCTTACCCCACACCCTACCTCTCCATGTCACCAGCCCACCACCATCTTTCGCTTCCTCTTCCTTCCTAACTGCATCATCAACTGGCCCGCAACGGATCAGTTTAACCTACTTAAGGTAAAGATAGAATGGAAAGATACAACCCTCATATAGCAGAGCTGTGAGGTTTAATTTTCAATGTGAACAGTATTTTTCAAAAAATAGAAAAAAATTAATTTCTAATATTTCAACAACTATTGCTTATATTGGGTTTTAGGTTCGAGTAAACAGGTCTATTCTGGACCCTTGCCAGGTACCATCCGTTTATCACAGTCACAAACGAATTATGTCCACGCAGTATACACTATATAATGGGTGATATAAGGGAAAATAATGACACCGTAAACAACGTACTATCGCCACCACTGCTTCCTGGACACTCAAGGGTAAAACTGGTCAATTCCTTAATCCTTTAGGGACCTCTCTCCCTCCCTCCTCTCACTCTCACTCTCACTCTCACTCTCTCTAAATAATTCGAACATCATTTTTTATTTAAAAGATGGATAACAATACACGTTCATCAATAAAGTTATAGTAGTTATATTTCTCATAACAATAAGGTGTCCTTTTACTAATAATGTGTCCAGCCACCACTCCTTATACCAATAATGGGCCCAGCCACCCTCCCTTTCGCGAACCTCCTGCAGCCTTTTAGGCATTGATGAAACATAATTTTCTATTATGTTTGGTTTTTGACGGAGACTCTCCCAGTCCCTCTTGATATGAGCCTCTAGCTCGTAAGGTCTTTTTTCCCTTTCGGATTCCCATCCGTTGACCATATACGCCCAGACGTGTTCTATGGGGTTAAGATCACATCCCTTACTTGGCTATTCAAGTAGCACCAGGTCATCTCGACCTGAAAACCACTCCTTCACGACCCTCGCCATATGGATAGGGCTGCGGTCTTGAACGAGTATGATGGGCCCAGGTTGAGCGTGGACATTTCGTTCTCGGATAGAATGGAGAAAGAAGTTCTCGATTAGATCCACATACTTTTCAGCGGTGAACCTCCCTTCTATCTTCACCACGTCACCCACTCCATGCATGGAAATCCATCCAAACATGTTGCAGGTGACGTGGCCGCTCCTTGTCTCCTGGCAGATGTTGCTGGGCTCATATCTGCAACAATATGAATGATTATGATATAAGTAAGCTGTAAATTAGATTTATCACCTACCAAGGAAAAAAAAGTTGGTTTCCCTCAGGAAGATAAATAGCGTTGCAATGTAAAGTCTATTTAGAGATTATTACCTGGTGTTGTCCATCCTCCACACCCGTGCTTTGCTCAGCAAAGGCTAGTCTTGAAGCACGGTGTGCGTCAGTCAGAAACTCCTTCGCGGCAGTGCAGGTCTGCAGCGTGAAGGCGCCTGCGTACTGTTGTAACTGACGCATCCAGTCCAAGGGTGTTCCTCAACTGAACAGCATTCGTAATGGCATGCTCCCCCTCAGTTGCCGCCTTTATAATTTGGTGATCTTCCTCAAGCGTCGTTGCACGCTTAGGGTGTGGTCTTGCTGTAACAACGTAACAATTTATTAATACGAGTATAGATTACTATTGAGTTATTTATATGAACATATTTGTTGTGTCTTCTCTATTGTTATGCAACACATAAACCGTGTTAAGAAAACAAACATAGTACTTACGTAGATCAGTCAGCACTCCACTCTCCTCTTCTCGGGCGATCCATTTTGCAACAGTAGTAGGTGAAATGGCAAGACGTCGAGCTATTTCTCTGTTGCTGAGATTGTGTTCTCGTTTCAGAATCACAATTTGTCCTCGCAAAACCAGTAAACTATCTCGTCTGTTCATGGTGAATTCACGGATGTGACTGTCCTACCTCTAAGCTTTGAGGTCTGAATACACCAAGCGTTGAGAGTCTTATCACTCTCTAGCTTCCAAAAGCAAACAACCTGACTCACGCACGCACGCGCACACACACACGCGCACACGCGCACACGCGCACACACGTGAAAAAAAAATGGATGCAAAATTGATTTTAAAAATGTTATGGTTGTACTCACCTTACCTTCCATGTTGCTGAAGTCTCCTGTCGATGCTCCTGTTCCTTGTTCTCTTTCAGGCTTGAAGGGCGAGGGGAAAACTTGTTCCTGGAGGGGATGGTAAGGGGATGAGGGAAGGGGCTGTACTAAGTCATCAACATCTAAAGGGAAGAAGAGAAAGAGAGAAAGAGAGAGAAAGAGAGAAAGAGAGAGAGAGAGAGAGAGAGAGAGAGAGAGAGAGAGAGAGAGAGAGAGAGAGAGAGAGAGAGAGAGAGAGAGAGAGAGAGAGAGAGAAAGAGAGAGAGAGAGAGATGGGGTGGGGGGGAGAGAGGGAAACGAGGGATTGATTGATTGAGGAAGGAGAGAGTTTGGGAGGAAGGATAACGGTCTACAGAAGTTGGATGAAGGGAAGGAGGAACTGATAAGGGTGAGGGAGGTGAGGTAACACAGTATTACACAGCCGCAGCGTCGCACGAACCACACTAGTTAGCAAGTCACAGTCGCTGCGTGGGTAAGTCAGTGCAGTACGAGGGAAAAAATGCAGGTGTAGAAATGCAACTCTGAATTCTCGAGAGCATTCAGGTGAAGTTGTAAAATAACACCTACGTATGATACCGCATAACCTTTTGGGGGACGCACAGTACGTATTAGGTAGGCAGCGTTAGTGAAGCAGCATTAATGTATGATAAGTTTTAAGCAATTACCGTCACCAACAATACATAACGCAGGGAGGATTAGTGGAGCAATAACGTATTATGATTGAGTCAATTACTGAAGCATGACAAACAGCAGCGTGGGAACGTAACTTGACCACGGCTGTGTTTAATGAGAGAGAGAAAAAGAAAAAAAAGAGAGAAAGAGAGAGTTAGAGAAAGTAGGAGGGAATACACAAAGGAGAGGATAGGAGAACACAGCCCCCTTCCAGCCATCCCCAATAACACCAACACTAAAGTCTCGTCTTCTCCCCACGCCTGTCACACACGTCCTCTCGCCGCCGTGTAGCGAGTTAGTTAGGTATTATAAGAACACTCGTCACGGAACTAACAAATGACACACACGCCCCGCCCCGCCCGCCGCTACCACTACCCGCGTCGTCCGGCTGACTAACGGGGAGTGTTAACAGTCACCACCTCTCTCCCCCCCATTCCCCCCCTCCCTTTTTTTTCTCTCTCTCTCTCTCTCTCTCTCTCTCTCTCTCTCTCTCTCTCTCTCTCTCTCACTTTTCCTATCTATGCCCTCTTACATTCGCTAATCTTTCGTTGTGTTTGTGCATTTGAAAGCATCGCGTCTTGCTGTGTATCCATGTCCTTGCAATGTTATGTTAGGCAACTCAGGACGCCTCACGTGATTAAAATTAGCCAATGACAGCTTGATATTCCTGTAACCAATCCGAAACGAGAACGGGATGAGCTCGGTGACTCGACCGCTCGTTCGTTCACTGGTTCACTCGTTCGTTCGTTGGCTTGTCGGAAGTATTGCAATGTGCCATCTTATTAATACTCAATTAGCTATTTATTCAGTTATTCATTTGTTTAGGTGACTGATTCATTGTTTTTCTTAGGTTTTACGTGAGTTATCATCATCATCATCATAATAATATAAAACGAATCACCATCCCTACCACCATCACCACTACCACCACCACCACCACCACCACCATCAGCATCATGAGGGTTATTGATCATCGTCCCCACAACTCATGCCAAATTGCAGCAAATGAACCACAATTGTACATCGTTTTATTATCATTATACACCAACGAGAGCCAATTCTGTTAAAGTACGAGCGTGTGTGGTGCTATAATGATTGGTTCAGTTATTGTGGTGTTATAGTAGCTACCCAAAACACCACATAGATACCATCACCACCACATACCTAACAACGCAACCACCACCACCACTCCCACTACTATTGCAAACCTATTTAATCATTCCTAACACCACCACTATTAACAACCAAGCTCATCATCACCATCATCATCATCATCATCACCACCACCACCACCACCACCACCATCACAACTTCAACAAACATTACCAACATTACTCACGACGGTCATTAACATCGCCCGCCGCGCCTTCAACAAACAGTACCACCATCCATCACTGAGGTCGCAGCGCCGCCACCCTCGCTCCACACACCCCCACTGACCACAATCGTAAACCAACACTTTCAGCCACAAATTTCTCTCGACTAGGTTACCGTTGTTTGTCATCCCTTTTGGACAATGTAGCGTGCTGGTAGAAGCGTCAGGTGTACTGTGTGTATACCTGGACGTGATTAGTTGATTAGGTAAAGCTGAATAGTCACGATTGATTGGTTTATTGGATACTTTAGACACTTTTTATAACCACCATTAATGTGCAAAGCCTGACGGGAACGAGTAGGCGGCAACAAGTTGAATACGATATATGTCAGAAGGCGTTAAGTAGAGTGACTAATGCCTTACAAGTGCACTCTGGGAAGCATGTAACTCTGAATTAAGCAAGCACGCAGGCAGGCAAGCAAGCAAGCAAGCGAAAACATGCCCTCGGGTGTAAAAATAGATATCAGGAAAAAGAACGGGGATTATAAATAACTTGATGTGTGATACTATTCATAGATCTAAAAGTGAGTTAGACGCAGAGTTAATGCATTCAGATTCCTCGCACATTTATAGCTCCTAAACACACTGACTCCCTCTTGTATATCCTTCTTATGGCACATTATACACATTTTTAGAACACCATTGCTTTCCATCTATATAAGCATTGAAAAAAATACAGCTTTGTGGCTCATTAAACTTTTGCTTCACATTTAATTTGGCCAATGAAAAGAAAAATGGGACTTAACTTGAGGAAAACCAATATCATCGTCGCTTTCGCCTCCACCTTGTGTGTCTGCAGTCAGAGGAAAGCAATGCCAGTCCCAATGGAGCTGAGGGCGTGCCAGTGCGTGAGAATCTGAAGGGAGCTGGGTGGTGGAAGGAGGGGGAAGAAGAGGAAGATTTTTATTTTATTATCATTATTACTATTATTATTATTATCATCATTATTAGTATTACTATTATTATCATTATTATCATTATCATTATCATTATTATTATCATTATTATCATTATCATTATTATTATTATTACTATTGTCATCATCTTACGCCAAGACAATAATTGGAGGCGGAAGGTCATGAGGGTGGGACGCGGGGAGGTGCATGGCGGGACGCGGGGGTGCAGGGAGGCTGGTGTGCTCATCTGTCAATACTGTAAATGGAGAAGACAACCTTATTGACGGGTCGACACACTGGCCTCTTGCCGCCATCGCCTCACCGCTGATGAGTCAATAGCAACCGCACAACCGCTGCCCAGCCATCCTCCCCCAACCCAGCTACGTCACAGCCGCCGCCAACCTTGCCACCCCATCGCTGCCCTACCAAGTTGTCCCTGACCTCCACGACCCACTCACCCACTCGCTGTTCCACTTATTCTCTACAAGCCTGCCCATCAGCCTTTGAGCCTCCCCTGACCAGCCCACCCGCCCACCCAACCACACATCCATTGCACTTCCTGGTAAGATTCTGGCCGCTCAGTCTGTGGTTTATGCTCAGTCTGTCTCCACCGGTGTGAACAGAAACAGTGCAGGATATGCGGGATCATGGCTAGCAAAGGCATTTCCGGATACAGTTTGATCCTCACATAAGTGTATACAGACTTGCAAGCGTCCAGGATACGTGATCTATACACGTACGTACACAGCAACGTGGGCTGTCAGGATATTATCTTTTTCTCTCCTTTCCTTTTTCCATTAACCAGTCGCCTCTTCCTCCTACCCTTCCATTCCTTTCCTTCCTCATGTCAGTCGGATGAAACTAGGCAACGCGGGTTCAGCCTCAACGGTCGCCTTGGTGACACACACCACTACACTAACCTTGACCGTCGCACACCGTCATTTCGAGGGTCTCTCCGGGATGCAAGGCTTCAACTCCATAACTCCAACTTCCGAGAAATGCTCTCACAGGACATGGGAATCCAAGGTCACCATAACCCGGAAGAGTGTGTGTTGCACGTCTTCCGGGGTGTATGTCCCGCAGGTTTGTCATTACTGTCATCGTGAAATAACACTGTAGCAGGACTAAATGTCACTATCGGTATTGTTATCTTATGTTTACTGTGCTTCTCGTGATGCTAACCCAAGCACACCTCTTGATATTACATTAAGAAACCTTTGGATGACAAAGAATGGCTGAAAACCTCTACCGTGTCACATATATTCACATACCAGGAATGAGACTTCATAAATATAATACTGGTAGCAACACATCTCCAGTTACCCGCTGCACCACTTTTGTTCCTCTAAATTGACCACGAGGAGAGGCCGAAGGGTCTCTGTAAGGAGCAGGAAGAAGAAACAAGGAAGGAAGAACTGGAGGAAGAGGAGGAAAGACAGAAGAAATACGAGCCTTGTCTGATTCACGGGCTATAATTAAACACACGTAGATCTTACCTGCCCTTCCTTGATAGCCAGGCATAAAGGGTGTGTGGGGGGGAGGGGGGGAGGGGGGGAGGCGTGGCCTATTGGCGTTCTGAATGCAGTTAAAAAGCAGCAAAAAAGGCGGTATTTCTGATCGGAGTTTTTTGCATTATTCTTTGTGTACCACAAATATAGCTAATCTATTTGTGGCTGAAGTAACTCATGTAACAAAATATTTACATAAAATATGTTGCGCATTATGCTGGTGCTTAAGATGTATAAATTACTACACACACACACACACACACACACACACACACACACACACACACACACACACACACACACACACACACACACACACACACACACACACACACACACTTTAATAACCCCGCAATGATAACTTTATCGAACTCAGTAATGAGTGTAACTCGCACTGAGAGACGAGTGTACCACCAGATGGCTGTACGTCATCCAGACTCTCGAACCACCATAAAGTTCGGGCGATAGATGGCGCTGATCTACGTCCCTCGTAAGTATAGTAAACTCGTTGGAAACTTATGATGGAGCATACACTTATAATACATTTTTTCCCCGCACGAGGCTCACAGAAGGGTGCAGGCTCTGCAGGACGACCGTCATTAATGGGCTGCAAACTTTTTAACAAGGCAGCGAGGAAGTTAAATGAAACTGGACGAGAAAATACGCATTTCACATTTTCATTATAATGGTGGTTCAGTGGCTATTTTTCCATGTGTGTGCAGGTATATTATTATTTTATTTTTTACGTGTATGTGAGGTTGGTAGTCTGGAACATGTGAAGAAAAAAAAAAATCTAAAAAAGCATACCTGCCCTTGTTTTATTTACTCTATAATTTATCAAAACTCTTCCTTCAACATGAGAGAGTAATGCATCATCGTCTTCAAGAACAGGAACAGCAACACTAACACTAGCAATGACATGCATAGATACAACAGTCAGCACAACAGTAGTAGCAGTAACAGTGGGGATCCAGCACGCGTTCACCTGACGGGGCGTTGTTGTAACAAGGACACGGTGCAGCAGCGGTGGAAGCTTGGTTCGTCCCGTTGGTGGGTCCCGGCGTGAGATTAAGTGCGCGGTAAAAGCAAGCGATAAGAAATTACCAGATAACATCATCACTACGGACCAACGCCGGTGAAAACAGGTACACCAGCTGCTGCAACGTGAAATAATAGTCTCCAGTGTTATCAAAGTTAAACTATTGAAATAATCAACTACAAAAAAAACTTTATATTGGGTCAGACATTGATTGAAATTGTAATTATCATCCAAAGAGCATGTCACGTAATTTAGAATACAAGGGAGCATTAGGAACAAAACTTGTACAAAATATTCACCATCCCAGAATACACACGTGAATTTACAATGCGAGGCAATAGAAAGACATACAGAATACAACATTTTTGGAGTAACATGTATCTATGCAAAATTACTTTAAAAAAATCAGTGCTTGACAGGGCGATAAAGGTCAATCTTCCTAATAATACCTGCGACGCTAGCAACATAATCGGACGCATTGCTAAGATCTTAACACTGGTGGTACGCTTCTCGGACAACTGTTACAGGTGAGGAATAACTCTCTAAGCTGTCGCCTTGAGTTTCATAAAGCGGCTTGAGACCTGTGGAAGGCAAACTCTCAGCCTGAAACCTCTCTTCATTCTAAACTGGGCTGTTCGCCAATAAATAGGGAAGAATCTCATCAGCTACATTGTTAAAGTTATGTCAATGGTTAGGTATTACTATTCCGGAAAAAAAACAACAACTGATGCTTTAGAAATCAATGTGAACCAGGACGGGACGCTCACTGTGATGAAGAGCGTGATGAGTGAACATGAACTTGGGTGGAAAATCTCTCGTTGCAATGCGTGGGTTGTGGCTGAACGGAATGTGTATTTACGTTGTTTTATCGGTGATGACAGTGATGCTCTTCGCCCTTCTGATTGAGTTGGATTACCTTCACTTCTGTTATGCTACCCAGAAATAATCCTGCCCATATATATGTCTTTTTGTTAACAGATGGGAGTGTTTCTCTTTATCTTTTTATATTAGTTCACCCTTCCATCTGTACTTAACTCCCCTTTTGCCACATTTTCTCTGCTAACGCTCAGGCTGCCAATTAATGTCCATGAAAACTAGGATACAGTCTCGTTTGTAGCCTGTTCGCTGCTTTATGCGTTTACCATGTTACCAATTATTGTAGAAAACTCTCTTTTAATGGTGATTCAAAGGGTAATGATGCACCTGTTGTTAGGGTTGTATATGAAAAGATGACGCAACCACCATGCGATGATCGTTTGGTGAAGGTTCGGGATATATGTTCGCTTGTGTGTGCCTCGGTTTTGTTCAGGTCAGCCTCCTCATTATGGCTCTGTGTGGGTGTGTGTGTGGGTGTGTGTGTGTGTGTGTAGACCCTAAGTACGAAATTCCACAAATGATCTTATTGTGATTTCAGTCTTTAGTCTTTACCTTGACCTACTTAGTCTGGATTGGACAGCTTTATACTACACAGAAATGTTGTAGAGATGTATATTCTTAAGTCCTGGTAGAGGAGCAGAATCATGATAGCCGTTGACAAGGGTATCGACACAGCTCTCCCCACCTCACTCCCCTACGGAACTCCCTTGTGTATTACCGCTACACTCCCTCTCTCACGCCCCAAGACACATGGGTTTCTATACCATTCAAGCAGGAGGCGACGCAGGCGGCCCCTCGTCATCACGTCGGTATTCGCTGTGCCTGACGGTCGTCCAATCACACTTAAGTGAATTACCGGGCTGGGGATTGGCTCATCACGGACAGGTTAATCTGGTTATCCTGGATGCGAGAGTCGACAGATGAGTGAAGGCACGGCGGACGGAATTTCAATAAAAAACATTGAATGAAAATGAATGCCAATGTAACAAAAAATACTGGTTTAGGGAGTGTAGCTGAGGTAATGGCTGACAAAAGTGTGAAGAAGGATGGCATGCTTATACTATGTGAGAGAGAGAGAGAGAGAGAGAGAGAGAGAGAGAGAGAGAGAGAGAGAGAGAGAGAGAGAGAGAGAGAGAGAGAGAGAGAGAGAGAGAGAGAGAGAGAGAGAGAGAACATACAGACAGACAGACACGGAGTCTTAGTCTGCGAATAATTTAGGTTTGCAATTACGAGACTTTGAAGGACAAAGTCTTGGAAACGACGAAAGAACAGGACGTAAGACGGAGGAGGAAGAGGAGGAGGAAGAAGAAGAAAAAGAGGAAGAGGAGGAGGGAGTGGAGAAGGAGAAGGAGGAAGAGGAGGCATGTAGAAGAGGAAGATGAGTTGCAAGAGTGAGGGAAGAGTTGATGGGGAAGGCTGTGGGTTAACTAGTGATGGATCGGTATAGAATGTTTGGTGGGATGGAAGAGGGAGGGAGGGAGGGAGGGAGGGAAGGAGGGGTATATGGGATAGGATGGGAGGTAATGGGTGGAGGGAGGATGGGGTTGATGGACAGGAAAGGAAGATGGGATGATGGAATTCGGTTGGCTATGGGGAGTGAGAGAGAGAGAGAGAGAGAGAGAGAGAGAGAGAGAGAGAGAGAGAGAGAGAGAGAGAGAGAGAGAGAGAGAGAGAGAGAGAGAGAGAGAGAGAGAGAGAGAGAGAGAGAGAGAGAGAGAGAGAGAGAGAGAGAGAGAGAAGCACGTGATGACCATATATCAACTGGGAAACCTTACATAATTCTGGTGGGTGGTTGGGTAATGGATTTAAGAGCAACAGCAGCAGCAGCAGCGGCGGCAACAACAACAACAGTAGAAATAGTAGTAACAAGAGAAGTAGTAGTTGTAGAAGTAGTAGTAGTAGTAGTAGTAGTAGTAGTAGTAGTAGTAGTAGTAGTAGTAGTAGTAGTAGTAGTAATAGTAGTATTAGTAGTAGTAGTAGTAGTAGTAGTAGTAGTAGTAGTAGTAGTAGTAGTAGTAGTAGTAGTAGTAGTAGTAGTAGTAGTAGTATCATATTCCACAGCTTTGATATAAGTACAAAAACTAACCAATAAGACGGTGTAAGTACATCAATTCCATACCTAGGATGAACTGATGAAAAAAAGAAAAGAAAAAAATATATATATATATACATATATAAACCATTTCAGACTTGGCCGTGCACACAACATCTGCGTCTGAAAGAATATGATAATTGCACTAGAGAGGCGACAATGGAGGCTGAACGTCCCTCCGCTAAATTGTTGTCCGTGGTAAAACGTCTTCTGAAAATCGTGGTAGTGATAGTGCAGGAGGAGAAATGAAAGGATTGTGTCCAGGGGTCCCAGAGCCCCACCACGGTAATTACTGCGTGGAGAAAGCGGGTGCGGGAGAGGGAGGGAAGAGGTGGAGATATGAGAGGGTAGAAGAGGGGAGGGACGTCGAGGAGGAGGGGACGGCACATGCCACATTCATACTCTCGAATTAAAAACTTGAAACAGCCACACAGTCTGCTTCGAGACTTGGTAAGGGGTTTATGAGACACTGAGACGGATTCGAACGATGACGACAACAGCAAAAGCATTTATGTGGCTCAGGTAAACCACGTCCTTTGGTAACCTAAAAATCAATCTCCCTCACGTCAGTCAGTGTATCATATCTTTGTTAAACTTTTGCGTTGGTTTTTAATTGGGACTTAAACTGCATTTCCTCGTTAATATGTTCTTTGTGTAATAACGGAGACCAACTCGCCTGACGCTGCGCTCATATTTACTCATTATATGTTTAGTTTTATCTAACCTTTACTAGATCCAGTGTTTTTCAAATTTATTCAACAATTTATACTTACACTTATCTATCCTTTAATAACACACTATCAATACAGCAAACATTATTACAATTACGATAACATTCATCAGTCAGTTATTTCATATTCCTAAAGTAAGTCAACCAGAACGTGTTGCCTCACCTTACCTATGTACCTTTCTCAACCCCTGTCACGCTCCCTGCTTCCTATACCCTGTCAACCCAGCCTCTGCTCTGCTCAATCTTCCCTGTCCATCTTTCCCGTCTTGTCTCTATACCTCCATCACGCCACTGTCCTGCACGTTTCCCACTTCAATCTATAGTTAACTACATCCTTCACACCTCCCTTCCTCTTCCCCTTCCGCATCACCTCACTCACACAAAATATTCATCACAATTCGTGTTGATGTCAATCCGCGTCATCACGTTCACGGGTTGGCACTAACGATTGGTCAAATCCACACGGGAGGCAGTTTGAATTTTTCTTTTTTAGTTTTTTGCATTTCCTTTATGCATACGTGTCTGTGAGATTTTCAGAAACAGATGAAGTTGGATGTGAAGGCTGATAGCACAAAGTGCTTCTTTACGTCCATTCTTTCCTATATAACACGGCCAAGCACACAAACACTGCAGTAATAGACTCAAAGGGAATTACAAGGATCATAATTCGTTTTATTTCTCCTGTACCGCCAATGCTGGACACGAATATAAGACCAAAAAAAGATGATAATAAATAATAGAAAAAAAAATTGAGGTAAGTATGAACATTACAAATTAGATGGACATACATAAAATTTTGGGTGTAAAATTATGAATCCACTCCATTGATAAGAACCAATAGAGTAGGAAACGTCAGGAACAAATTTAGATGAAAGAAAACGTGGCTGAAGAAAAAGAGATATTCCTTCATCTCAAGCGGCTGGAGATAATTATACTTTCTCTCTCTCTCTCTCTCTCTCTCTCTCTCTCTCTCTCTCTCTCTCTCTCTCTCTCTCTCTCTCTCTCTCTCTCTCTCTCTATCTCTCTCTCTCTCTCTCTCTACTATGTGTATGTGTGTGTGTGTGTGTGTGTGTGTGTGTGTGTGTGTGTGTGTGTGTGTGTGTGTGTGTGTGTGTGGTCAGGAGGGTAAACAGAGCACCGACGCGCCTCCCGGTGGGTCTCTGCGGGACGTGGCGGGACGCACCTGGAGGCCTGACGCGGCTGCATTAACATGAACACACAATAGACGCGCCCAGCCGACCCCTCACCCCCCTCTGTGTGTGTGTGTGTGTGTGTGTGTGTGTGTGTGTGTGTGGTGTGTGTGTGTGTGTGTGTGTGTGTGTTCCTTCGCCACCTGGTAAAAATTAAAAGGCTTGTGTGTCAGAAGTCATGTTACGCCAAATCCATCTCGCAGCCCAAGTAAATCACTGTTAAAAAAGGACGTGACTTGGTTCCAGCCTCACTATCCTTCACTATCCATCTAACAGTGCACACTTGACCCCCGCTAACCTAAACAATCCAATTCCATCATCGTGTATATTTCATTTAACTATCTCTTTCAATCTTCATTTATGTGCCTCATCTAGCACCATTCTTCTCTTGTTTCAATGTTTAAATCCTTCGACGCTTTTCACAATGTTTTCCAGTATTTTACCAGTTTTTTCTTATAAAACGTTCATCTATAATTCAATATATTACAGATTCCAAGGACATTTTACATCTTCCATCATATTTTGCATCATCTGTCAAAATCTTTTAATACATTTCCTTGCAACACATCGTACATTTTTCACCACTTTTCATAACATTCATTTTTTATTTCTATACAATATGTCTTAACACCTTCCTTTTTTTTTTTCTCTAGCAGCCTTTAATAGCTTACCACTGTTCTCCACTTCCTATAAATACCTTCTCAGTATGACGACCGCTGTTCCCATTCTCTGCACCACATCTACTATCAATCTTCCACCTTTTTATCCATAGTATTTCAACGACATTCCTCAACACCTACCACGAGGCTAATCCGGTGACCCATTTTTTATCACAGCTGTTCTACCATTAATTTTAACCTATCGTAATCTTCTTATAGCCTACCACTAATCTGTCATAGTCTACCACCACACTCTATCGGCCTACCACCATCCTGTCTCAGCCTACCACTATCCACTCACAGCCTACCACCATCCACACGCGCCTTACCCTCATTCTCAGGAACTTTCTCCGATTCAGCACAAACGGTACCATCAGTTCCATCTTCCCTCCTTTCTCCCTCCCTCCATAGCCTTCCTACTCCTTCCCTTCCCTTCCTTTCCCTTCCCTGGCCTTCTCTTTCTGGGCAAACAAGTTGGTATTAACAAAATGTGGCCAAACGTACGGCATCGGCAAAGTTTGGAATGAGGGGTCAGGAATATTGGTATTAAAGATGTCATTCCATTTCGGCAGACATGCTTGGGGGGGCGTGTGTATCATTTGTGTATTTTGGGAAACCAGTATACCTGACATTATTTTGATTATTTCTTTATGGTGAGAGAGAGAGAGAGAGAGAGAGAGAGAGAGAGAGAGAGAGAGAGAGAGAGAGAGAGAGAGAGAGAGAGAGAGATACAGCGCTGTGATGACAAGGAAGAGGAAGGCAAACATTACTACTACCATCACCACCACCACCACCACAACCACTACCACCACCATCACCACCACAAACATCACCACCAATAACTCCTCACCCCCATCACCACCACTCACCACCCTCAACCCTCACCTCCACCACTCACCACCACCTGCACACACTCGACACCTGGCGCCCCCACCCCCCAGGTCCTGCCATGGGGTATACCTGGGGAATGCTGGGGGGGTGACTCTTCCTCGCTAGAACATGCAACTTTAAACTTCTTCTTCTTCTTCCTCTCCTTTTACTTCTCCATCTGTTCCTTGTTCTTTTTCATCTTGTTTTTGTTCTTGTTCTTTTTTTTATCTTTTTTTATTTATTTTTTTTCTTCTTCGCCTTCTTCGTTTTATTCTTATTCTTTTTCTTTTCTTCCTATTCTTCTTATTTTGAGTTGTTGTTCTTTTGTACTTTTGCTGTTATTCATAATCTTGTTTTTATCATTGTTTTTTTCTTCTTTTGTCCTATTTTGTTCTCCTCGGCCTTTTTCTTCTTTGTATTATTTGTTTCTTCTTTCCTTCCTCTTCCTCTTCCTTCTCATTTTCCTTTCAAAACCTTCCTCTTCCTCCCTCTCTTCTTCCTCTTCCTGCTCCTCCTCCTCTTCCTTTCCAAAATTTTTCTTCTCCTCAACCATCACCACTTCCTCCTTCTCTTCAACCTCCTCCTCCTCCTCCTCCTCCTTCTCCTCCTCCTCCTCCTCCTCCTCCTCCTCCTCCTCCTCCTCCTCCTCCTCTTCCGTCAGAAAAAGGAGGCCAGAAATATCATCACTCCCTGTCCAGTAAATTTAAACATAGTCTCTCTCTTTCTACACAAAGTTTTAAATAAACTTAATTAATATATTTTTCACTTGATTGAACGTGATGGCCTTCAAGATCCACTTCTTTTTTTTTTGTTGTTTCATAATTATGTCTCGATTTGGATGAATTTCTGAAATGATTTAGATTATATTTCTTAATGAGAGCTTGATCGTGTTAAAAGGAAGTGGTGGTGGTCTCTCTCTCCCTCTCCCTCTCTCTCTCTCTCTCTCTCTCTCTCTCTCTCTCTCTCTCTCTCTCTCTCTCTCTCTCTCTCACACACACACACACACACACAAATCTCCTTTTTCTTTCTGCTTCTCTGCCTTCACCCCCCGCCTCCACCCCGGACACTCTCACTCCTTCGTAGACTCATTCACTCCGGGCGTCAGAATCACTCTTCATTGGGGAACGAAAAATCCGCTTCTTCCTTAATGACCTCCAAGCTGCTCCATTAATCCCCCCTCCCTTGCCCCCTGCCCCCCTACCGTCTCAGTAATCCTCCTTTTCCTAGCGATCATTACCTTTATTGCTATTCCCCTTCCCTAATCTTTCCTATCTCCTTATCTCACCTTTCCAGTTTCATTTCCCTTTATCTTGTTATCTCTAATGTTTCCTAAATCTTTTCTTTTCTTAATATCTTCTCCCTTTCTTCTTTTTCTAATTCGTTACTGGTTGTTTGTCATTTTCTTTATAGTTTAGTGTAAGATATTGTGTTCTTAATGGTAACAAGGAGTCATTTTAATTGTGGTAATGAGGTGAAATTTATTTGTATGTAATGTATATGAGTCACAATATCGTTCCAGTAATTCATAAACAATACCATAAATGGATCATAAGGCAATGGTTGTATGGTATTTGGATCATTAAATCACACACACACACACACACACACACACACACACACACACACACACACACACACACACACACACACACACACACACACACACAATGAAATTACTAAGGCAGGAGCACGTATGATAAATAAATTACCAAAAAAAAAAAATTGCATAAAAGTCAACGAAACTAGGTCACCGAACTTTCGTCTATATTTCGGGACGCCTTCAAGGTGAACACCTGAAGATGTCTTGAAATATACAAGAAAGTCCGCTGTTCCACTTTCTTCCCTCCTTTCCTATTTTCCCCTTTTTCTTTTTTTGGATGTCTCCTCCTCCTCCTCCTCCTCCTCCTCCTCCTCCTCCTCCTCCTCCTCCTCCTCCTCCTCCTCCTCCTCTTCGTCCTCCTTCGCCAAACGGCCACTCCACATCTTCACGTGAAAAACCAGCGGCCAAGGCAGTAGTGTGACCAATTTTACGAGTGACTGAAGTTGGAGGGAGACAAGAAGGAGGGAACGGAGAAAGGAAAGAAGGAAGTGTGAGAAAAATATAAAACCAGATATATAAAAATGAATATAATAACACGTGGGCAAACAGTAATTAGAGAAAATAGAAGGAAATGGTAATGGAAGAAAAATTAAAAGTATAGGAATGAAAGAAGTAAGGAAGATAACAAAGTAAAGGAGGAGGAAATGACAGCCTTAAAAAATGAAAGAGAGAGAGAGAGAGAGAGAGAGAGAGAGAGAGAGAGAGAGAGAGAGAGAGAGAGAGAGAGAGAGAGAGAAACGAAAATAGGAGGGAAAGAGAGATGATAAGGAGGAAAAGAGAATAAGTTTTAATCTCTCGACTTCTTCAGTCCATCAGAACAGGAAATTGAAGTGAGTTTGTAGTGTGTGAAAGGAAGAGGAGGAGGAGGAGGAGGAGGAGGAGGAGGAGGAGGAATACAAAGGAATACAAAGGAATAACAGGCAACAACAGCCCTGGTGGGCCTTACAAGGTTGCCTGTGTAGCTACTCTACTTCTATATTCTCTACAAGTCTGAGGTAAAGGATAGTAAAGTGGAAGGCTCCTCCCCACCCACCTCTCCCTCCGGCAAACGCCGGCAGGAAAAAAAGTGGTTAAAGAAACACCTGCGCAGAAGTAGTAATAAAAACTGCGCAGGAAATTTGATAGTATAGTGTGAAAAAGAAAGAAAAAGGCTATCTATCATTTAAAATCCATTAACGAAGCGGGTAATAAGTTAGGTTAGGTTTTGTCGTCAAGTACTTATCGAGTTTAGCTTTAAAAGTTTCAATCGTATTACTGTTGACTACCTGTGCTGGGAGAGAGTTCCATACATTAACTATTCTATTGAAGAAAAAGTGTTTAGATTCTTCCGATCTGAAGGCTTTACCGATTATTTTGAATCCATTGTTTC
>JAPQNM010000004.1:4557320-4564820 GCA_029783475.1 Metacarcinus magister | reverse complement strand
GGGGGGAGGGGGCACTCAAGTGAGGGGAAAGAGTGCGGGGGGACGGTAATGGAAGAGGGAGGAGACGGAGAAAAGATACAAGAGAAAAAGAGAGACGAGGACAGGGGGACGTTGAGGGCGAGTAGAGAAAGGTAAGAGAGAGACAAGAGAGGGGAGAGGTTGACTGGAGGGGCCATGGAGGGGAGGGGAAAATGTGGTGACGGGTTCGCTATCGTCTTCCTCCCCCTTGGTACTTTGCCTTTTATCGGTAGGAATACAAGTGGTGAATATTTTTTTTTTTTTTTTTTTTTTACTAGTTATGTAGTTTACGTAGTGTGTGTGTGTGTGTGTGTGTGTGTGTGTGTGTGTGTGTGTGTGTGTGTGTGTGTGTGTGTGTGTGTGTGGGTGTGTGTGAACGAAAGGAAAACTAAATACAACAGCAACAAAAGAAAGGAAGCTAAAAAAATTAAAATGATCATAATACACTAAGATTGTCTCATTCCATTCAATTCAGAAATCCAATCCCCTTTTGCATCCACCAAATCCCCTTTAACAACACAACTCTACACCCTCTGAACACACAACTCACTCCATAAGGTCGACAACCCCCTCCCACCACGACACAATCTGACCCACGTGGCGAAGTAAAGGGTTCCGTCCGTGTAGAATTCAAGTACTCAATCGTCTTGCTTTGATTTGGCTTAGAAAAGAGTTTATGTAGGGGATTCCTGGGCTGGTCGATGCGTCTTTGTCTGCTGAAGGTGCTGAGTAAGGAGTTTTCCCATAATGCACCTTGAAACTCGCCTCCTCCTCCTCCTCCTCCTCCTCCTCCTCCTCCTCCTCCTCCTCCTCCTCTTCTTCCTCCTCCTCTTCTTCTTGTTTGTGTACTTATCTTCATTCTTTTTTTCCTTTATTAGGCACACAATGGCTCGTCATCTACTTATTAATGTTCTCTTTTATGTATGTAAGAGTATAATTGGTATACGTATATCTTAAGTTTCTTCTTTCCTCCTCTTACTCCTCCTCCTCCATCGTGCTTTCTTTCTTATCATCTTCCTCCTCCTCCTCCTTTTCCTTCACCTCCATCAACGCAACTATTTCCTCCTCCACTTACATTCTTTTCCACTTCCTTTTTCTCTTCTCCTCCTCCTCCTCTTCCTCCTCCTCCTCCTCGTTTTTTCCACCATATCCTCTTGCCGTCTTCCTTCATCTGTATTACCGTAACCATTTCCTACTCCTTATCCTCATCCTCATATATTTTTCTGTACCCTTTTGCCTCTTGCTCCTCCACTTCTCCCTCCCTCTCCTTCATCTCCACTAGCACCATCTTCTCCTCCATAACACTCATGAAACATACTCATCTCCTTTCCTCTCCCTGCACTGTTACGTCTTCCCTTCTCCTTTCTCCTTACCCTCCTGCACCTTGAAGACCCAGATAGACCCAACGCGAGGAACGCAACTCAGCTAGTGTGCTTGAGGTGGTTCGTGGCAGCAGTGTGTGGAAGCAGCGGCAGCAGTTCGAGGTGGAGGACAGACTCATTGGGGAAGACGATCAAGGCAAATGTTTTATAAAGCCTACGAATCGCAATAAAGTTGGTGTTGAATTCGAGTCATTTCATCGCCATTACGGAGTTGATCGGTAGTGATAGCGAACAAGTTTAGCCAGCAATGGATGATGATTTTTTTTCTTCTCTCTCTGTCTCTGTCTCTCTCTCTCTCTCTCTCTCTCTCTCTCTCTCTCTCTCTCTCTCTCTCTCTCTCTCTCTCTCTCTCTCTCTCTCTCTCTCTCTCTCTCTCTCTCTCTCTCTCTCTCTCTCTTTTATTTCACTCATTTTTTCCACGAAGAATTTGCATTTGATTATAGACTGTATAATTTTATTTGTGTGTGAAAGTGACATAAGTTTGCAAATCTAAAACTTTAATAATGGAGTTCGATGCTCACAAATTAAACTATCTGACAAAAAAAATCTTCATGATTATTCTTTTTCATATTGTAAATACGTGTGCAAAATAATAATAATAATAATAATATAAAACATTAATAACATTCAATAAAGTAATTCAGTATAATATTCGTTGCACGTCGCCCCCGTCCCCATCCCCCATCTCTTTACACCACACGCTGTAGCCTCAAGCCTCATCCCTGAGAGCGGTGGTTGAACGTGCAGCAGCAGCGCCACGCAGGGTTTGCATTGTACTTCCGCTACAAACAAGACCTGATTCCCTCACTGCCACACTCATACAATAATTCCCGGTTCAGCCTCAGTTTTAATTAACAGTCTGACAACGAGGGAGTCAGGATTTTGTTATGCCCTTTGACCATCCCGGAGGCTACAGTGCAGACCTAAATCATAATATATTTCGTGGTGCAGTACAGCATATACATTTTTCCGATGTATATCAACGTATTGTAGACTTGTGTTTCTCTTTGTAAGCCAATGCAAATTCATGTGTTGTAAACGGCTCTAATAACTCACTATAAAACTTCTCCGAAAACTGCTTTCTAGACTTTAAAAATGCATTAACATTAATTTAAGGGAAATTATAGCTAAGCATTAAGATTATATTCATGATTCATAAAACTTTGATAATATTATTCACGAAAACAAGAGTATCACTATCAAGCAACTCACCCAAACTCTGTGGCAATCTGCTTGTAAGAACTAACATACGAATGCAAAAGAAATGTATGCTATTCGTCTATTTCTGATCCTTTCTTCATGTAACGACAACTTGTTTTACGTGAGTGAGTTTAAATAATATGAAGAAAATGAAGGACACACACACGCACACACACACACACAAGGTTTCAGTTTTTGAGATAAAAAAAAAACATAATTTAAGAGAAAAAAAATCAAATGAAAAGAAAGAAAAAGTCAAATCTGGTCCCGAGAATACCATCCAACAAGCTAGGAGGGAGGGGGGGGAGGGGGGGGAGGGGGGAGGGGAGGGGAGTGAGTCTAGGAAAATGACAAAGTATCGATTGCCTGACCTTCACCATGAGGGAAGGTTGTACAGGAAATGAAAATCCACAAGTCATCACCCTCACCACCATCCTCTGATTGGTTAATAAATAGGAAACATTAATGGTGGCCTCCCCAACAACACCTCTCAATTATATCAAAATTAATCGCTTTCCCTTTTCAAAATCCCCTACAATCCTCTACTCCTTTCTCCTTCCCCCATCCCTTCCCTCCCTAACTCCTGCTACCCTCAACCCAGCGATGCAAACTTTAATCACTAATACAACCTCCTCTTCCACTCTCCTTCATCCCCTCACTGAGACCCACATTTCCTTGGTCTAGAGGAGTGACCACTTAAGTAACGAAAAGGGAATAACACTCTTCTCCTCTTCTCTTCCTCAATGTACAAGTATAAACTCCTAAAATCTGTGATCATACGCATACATGTTTTATTTCTTTCATATCATTTTCTCTGTCTCTATTTCCTTCGTCTCCATTCGCGGGATGAGAAAAAAGGGAACAAGGTGAAGGATGAAGGTCAGGAAATTCTCGAGTTATCGGTTTTTTTTTTCTGGTGGGTCAGAATGATAGCCAATTGGTGCCATGAGTGTGAACCGTTTATGAAAAAAAAAAAAAAAAAAGAGTAACACATTGGAACACCTTTGGGTAATACTAAGTGAGTCTCCCCTTCCGTGTAACACCGCCCGTACTCAGTGTTACCATTACCGTGACTGTTAAATACGAAGGAAGAGTTATGCATACATGGAAATAAACCTGGAATACATATAATGGAATAACTCCCGAATCTCACTCTTTATGGAGCTGTGGCTGACTCTCAAAGCTTCACTCATGCGGATGTGAACGTAATTATTTGCGTGAGCGCCATAGACAGCCGGACAAAGAGATTCATGGATAGAGAGAGAGAGAGAGAGAGAGAGAGAGAGAGAGAGAGAGAGAGAGAGAGAGAGAGAGAGAGAGAGAGAGAGAGAGAGAGAGACTCAGTTTGACCTCCAACACTAACGCGGAAATTCAGAAAACACTCTACGGATTTTCCTATTTTCCTCTTCACAGGGAGGGAGCGAACTGAGGCTGAAAGGGGAGATAAGATGCACCCTTCTCAATCCTGCTGCTGACGGCTTGTGGATCTCCTCTCTCTCCCTCTCTCTCTCTCCCTCTCTTTCCCTCTCTTTCTCTTCCCTCTCCCCTCTCCCCTCTCCCCTCTTCTAGGCTCGATCCAATAGAAAACGTAAAAATATTGTCGAATTGAAGCACAATATTTGTTTATTCGACATATGCAACGGTGTGTGTGTGTGTGTGTGTGTGTGTGTGTGTGTGTGTGTGTGTGTGTGTGTGTGTGTGTGTGTGTGTGTGTGTGTGTGTGTGTGTGGAGTGGATAGGGAGCAGCGGTAGCCAGGTGTGTCCACGGTATCGTCTCATCAAGTGGAGGTAATTGAGGTGTTTCAAGAGGGCGGAGGACATGTAGGAGAAACTTACCTGTTGCACGCACCTGCCAATCACGCCCACTTGCCTGACCTCCTCCCTAGCCTACCTCACCTGCAACACCTGAAGTACACTCTCTCTCTCTCTCTCTCTCTCTCTCTCTCTCTCTCTCTCTCTCTCTCTCTCTCTCTCTCTCTCTCTCTCTCTCTCTCTCTCTCTCTCTCTCTCTCTCTCCCTCTATCCATCCCTCCCTCTCCCTTTCACTTCCTCTCGTCGCCCTCTGAAGCTGATGGTGTGAATGAGCCAATTACCACCAGAGCTCCTTGGTTCCCGGGAGAGGTTAGTCTGTTCGCCCTCTCACGGTCCTGTCCCGTGACCCCCGTTGACCCTTCAAGGGGAAGTGAGAGGAAGAGTGCAAAGGAGTACAAAGGTAGAACTGACAGCAATAATCCTACTGGACCTAATGAGACTCTCCAAGTAGCTACATGATATTACTACTGTTAGTATCTACATGTTAGAGAATAAATTAGTTTTCTTTATGGATGGGGTGTGTGTGGGGGGAATTTTAGTTTATGGTACAGTCTGTCTTTTTTTTTCAGGAGTAAGTTTGCTATGTGCTATTTTTTTTCTTTTTATTGTTCTGCTTATTTAATTATCTGTTGCTCACCGTTTTATATATATGTCTTCGTTTTATTTTGTTGATACTTTTTTCATATCTTCTTCGTCTTGTTATTATTGTTTGAGGAGGAGGAGGAGGAATAGGAGGAAAGGGGCAATGTTGCGTACGTGGTGGTTTAGAGGAGGAGGTAGGTAAGATGAGCATATTAGGAAGAGAAGGAGGAGGACGAGGAGGAGGAGGAGGAGGCGGAGGAGGAGAAGGAGAAGGAAGAGGAGGAGGAAGAGGAGAACGGGGATAGAGGTGAACGCTCGAGGTAAGAGGGAAGGAAGATACGAGGGTAATGAAGGTACTTGTGTGTCTCGTGCATGAGTCACGGTACACACGCGAAAAATACATATAACTAATTACAACAGCGTCGAGGCTTCTAACGCTTCCAAGCCTCAAGGCTATACACTATTAATGAAGTAAAAGAATAATAATAGTAAAAAAAAAAAACCCAGCAAAGACTTCATTAGCCTTTTCAATTAACTGTTCTATTAACTAAATTAACTAGTCTCACTGGATGGTGGAGGATTAACTAGCAGCGCGAGAAAGCAAACTAATGTCTAATCAACATAATTGCAGAATCAGGAAGCACCATTGCAGCGTCTGTGTTAGGTAGTTCAGCGAGTGAGGCGAGGGACTGAATGCAAGCCTATGATCATTACTGTCCTTGAACACGAACTCGGAATATTATGTGAGTCTGTATATGGCATCAAGGAAGCTGATCCTGCTTCTCGGGATGTTTCTGCAACAGACAACCATGAGTGGAGGAGACACAAAGCTGGAGGTAAGAGCAGCCCGATCGATCCTGCAGAGAGATGCTTGGAATGGGATGAGTGTCCGCCTCGAGGCTTGTTCGGAGAAGCACTTGGAGAAGAAATGGCAAACAAACGAAGTGACGTCTATGCCAGTGATGGATGATGGTGAGGACTTGATGATGAAGGCAGTCGGTCGTGTTAGTAGTAATATATGTTTCTTTATATAATATGGTGTTTCAATGAATTAATTGCAGCGAAGGAGTTACGTCTTATTTTAAAGGCGCATAAGTTAGCTAAATTCATGTGAGAGTATCCATGGGCACCCACGCCCAAGGGCGGCCAGGCGTTGCTAGGCAACAGCCATATGCAGCCACACAGCACCGGAAAACTTCGCGAACTCCACAAGCCCGGCATAACGTCACAAGGGACGCTATGTGCCCAGCCAATCACCCGCTTGAGTTGGCGGAGCCTCCTGGGTCACCCAAGCCATCTCGACGAGAGGGAGTAGGACACTCTCTCTACCTCCAGGTGTGAAGGGTGGACGGGCTCCGGGCAGCGAGGCTGGACCACGTGGCAATGAAGCCTCCTGAAGAAGGAAGGCAGCCAAGGGACGGACGGGCCCTCATACCTACTCTCCAGAAGCCGTACGGAGACGACAGAAGGCGATACACAGTGCAGGATCGTCCACTATCGTCTTGTGAACCTCATGTTCATCGCGAGATAAGGTTGGTAGAGTAAACGCCACGTGGTACCTTGGACGAGTAGGACCTGTTCCACGGGCTTCTCCATAAATCCTCACGTTCTCACGCTAGTTAGGTACTATCAGCTAGGCTGTGTGTGTGTTCCCCTGTAATTATTTAATAAACTTAACGTAACTTTTTAACTTTATCTTTCCTTGTGGAGTTAACCTTGGACCTTTAAAGCACGTGGGCAGAAAGGTGAGTGGTTAGGAGGAGTGTTAAGAGCTGGGAGTAAGGTAGACACACATACACACTCGCCTTCCTTCTGGTCTGTTCCTCTGTCTGTGTTAAGTAGTGCTTATAGGTCTCCCATCTATCCAGAGTTATATTAAATTTTTTTTTCGCTCGTCATACTAACTTTCCCCGTGACAATCCAACTAGATACACTAATATAGACGACAGAAGGAGGAAAACAAAGGAAATACAAGATAGAGAGAGAAAAAAAGATACCGACAGGCCAACACACACACACAAAAAACAGGTAAAGTAGATGACAAACACAAGATAAAGGAAAAAAGAAGAAAAAAACTGAAGAAACCAATGGATGTCTCCTTCTGCAAAAAAATTGAAGAAGAAAAAAAGGAAGGATAGAACTTTACTAAGCCACCATAACTACCACCACCATTACCACCACCATCACTGAGCAGGGAGAGCAAGGTGCCATCCAAAAGACCTTACTATATAGCAAGGCACACACGCCCCCTCCAACCCCACAGGACGCGCCACCCGCTGCCTCACTAATAATTGTCGCCCGGGATGACCCAGTTTCACCACCACGAATTTTACTCATTTACATACCTCCCTTCCTCCTCCTCCTCCTCCTCCTCTTCCTCCTCCTCCTCAATGGCATGTGGAGGGATGGAGGATGAGGAGAGAGGAGGAGGAAGAGAAGATGGTCCTTTGGTGGTGGGAGAGATGGGAGGAGGATGGGTGGAGAGGGTACAGGAATGGGTAAGAAG
>JAPQNM010000004.1:4509820-4552320 GCA_029783475.1 Metacarcinus magister | reverse complement strand
GGGCTGCTTAAGGGTATGAAGAATGAGGAAAGGGGGAGGACAGGAAGGGTAAGGTGTAAAGTGTACAAGGGAAGGGGTGGAGGAGGAGAAAGGGGGTAGGAGGAGGGGGAGGGGGAGGAGGAGGGGAGGGGGAAGGAAGGAGGTGGAGGGAAATGCTGTTCTATGACCTTAATTTACTTGTTGTAATGGAGAGGACAACTGAGGCTTCCGTGTTCATGTTTCCCTGTGTGTGTGTGGTGTGTGTGTGTGTGTGGTGTGTGTGTGTGTGTGTGTGTGTGTGTGTGTGTGTGTGTGTGTGTGTGTGTGTGTGTGTGTTTGCATACACACATATATTTCAGCAAAATAATAATAATAATGACAATCAAAATTAAAGATTTATGATATTACACTTACTAATATCAATATTATTATTAATGAAATTAATGATAATAATAATGATAACAATATAGTGTTAATAATAATAAAAAATAATAATGCAAATAATGATAATGATAATAATGACAATAATGGTAATAACAATATAGTGATAATAATAATAATAATAATAATAATAATAATAATAATAATAATAATAATGATAGAGAGAGAGAGAGAGAGAGAGAGAGAGAGAGAGAGAGAGAGAGAGAGAGAGAGAGAGAGAGAGAGAGAGAGAGAGAGAGAGAGAGAGAGAGAGAGAGAGAGATGGTGGTGCTGGGAAGAGGTGGAGGAGGAAGAGGAGGAGGAGGAGGAGGAGGAGGGAGGGGTCAGGTGGTGTTAGACAGTGATCACAAACCAAGGGCAACTCAATTGTAAATGTCAGGAAGTAAGCCACACAGCCAGCACCTCTGCCCCTCCTGAGCCTCACCGCGCCCTCCTGCCTCCTGCTGAGGGTCCGCTAACCTAGGGAGGCGCCGGGAACTGACTCTCACCGCTCCAGGAAGCGTCTCCACCTTACGTTTCAGTGGGAGATGACTGAGTGATTAATGTATGCCTGAATTATTATTTTTTTTCACCTGTTTAATTATATTTGTTTCATATTTTTGTTAGGTTGGTTTTTGGGATCTTTGGCAATGATATCTATTTTGTGGTGTTTTTTTGTCACTATAATGGTTTTGATAATAATTCGAGACAGTGTGGTGTGTCAAGATGAAAGATAGATTAGAGTAGCAAACATTGAGACCACTTTAGAGAGTTAAGGAAACGAGCACAAAGTACACAGTGTTATCATAATTACCATCATCAACAACAACAATGAAAACAGCAATGTCATTTTCGGTAAGAAAGTACTGCTCCTAGGACCGATGACACTTCTCTTGTGGTTGTGTCAGTCAGTCTGTCTGTCTGTTCTGTCTCTGTCTGTCTGTCTGATGTCTGTGCTGTGCCTGAAACGACTTACTTTTGTTAGTTACACAAAATTTGCAAATTGCGAATGAACATTAGCCTTCCTCTCTTTTAGTATATTTGTTATTGTTGTTGTTAGTGGTGGTAGTCGTGGTGGTGATGGTGGTGGTGGTGGTGGTGGTGGTGGTGGTGGTGGTGGTGGTGTCACTGGTTTGTTCTCATAAGGTAATATGATTCGTATTTTATCATCGTTATCATCAATATCATCATTATTGTTGCACGAGTAAGAACGACACAACAACAACAGCGGCAGCAGTAGTAGTAGCAGTACAAACAGCAGCAACATCAACAACAACAGCAGCAGTAGTAGTAGTAGCAGTACAAACAGCAGCAACATCAACAGCAGCACCACCATTAGTAGCAGCATTAGTGGCAGTAAAAATATATCACCTCGTCCGGCCGTTCCGTGACCTTGGGCCGTGCGAGGAGCTCTACGAGGCTGGGAAGGCGTGAGGGAGATGAAACCAACAACAACAGAAAGCACTTGCCACAGAAAGAACCAGGAAGTTTTCTCTGTTTACGTTTGGTCACCCACCCTCCCACCCTTCCCTTCCCTTCCTCCTTCCCTGCATGTCTCCCTGCATTCCCTTTCCTCTCTTGTTCCCAGCCACAACGACCTCTGACCCTATTAGCGGCTCCTTGTGACACCAAGATCAGCACTTTGTCTTGCTCCAACTTCGTTCTGAGGTGGTTACGCTGTGTCGCTCTTCCTCCTCTGCACTTCCTCGTTCGCGCCTCCACCGCCTATTTGCCGCCACATTTTCCTATTCTCTACCTTCCGTGCTACGATACCTCCCACGACGCCTCTTCTCCTTCATCTGCCTCCCCACCCTCTCTTGTTTCTCTCACACCCCTTCCACTTCTGTTTCCTGTGGTTTATCTTCCATCTGCATCAACTTGTAGTGGCCGTCTCTCCCTCATTCACTCGAGGAAACCTTTTAATATCATCACTTTTATATTCTCTTTTGTTAGGCGTTCAATAAATGAGCTTAACATTCTGATCTTCCTTTCCCTTTTACTTCCAGTCCACATTTGTCTCCTAAGGCCGTTTTTTTCCTTCACTCAATACCCTCCATTATAAACGATTCCAAGGTCTTCTATACCATTAGCACTCTCCCTGCACCATTACCCACCAACTTGCTTCAATGGTATTCCTATGACAGCAATTCCCTCCTCATTTCCCTCCCTCTCCCTATTCTCCAAGTGACACCTATCTGTTCATTTCGTCAATAATAGTCAGGTGTTCCTTCCTCTGTGCACCCTTCCAACGGCCTCTCTTATATAATCCCTTGCGTCGCCGCTCAGCTCGTCTGATTGGCAGGCGGGCCTCGTGTCTTCCTAGCTGAGGGCGAGTCTCACCTCATATTTGGCAGCTCGACTGAAACATTGACTGCCACATCGACGTAGGTGATTCTTGATTGGCTCTCACAATTCGCTTCACATGGAAAAAGACGGGAAGGAGGAGGAGGAGGAGGAGGAGGAGGAGGAGGAGGAGGAGGAGGAGGAGGAGGATAACAGAGTCGTGAGCCACTCAATGAAGCTCGAAAACTTAAGAGTAAGATGATTATAATGAGAGGGAAGAAGGTGAGGAGGAAGAAAAAAGAAATAGTAGAAGAAGAAGAAGAAGAAAGAAAAAATCAAGATGAATAGAAAGAAAAAGGCGAAATAGCAAACCGAATGATGAAAAGGAAGAGAATGATTAGTGGATTCAGCTTACCTGTCTATCTGTTTCCCAAATGAGCACTTCCTGTCCCTCCTGTCCTGCCACCGACACCTGGAAAGGAAGACGATGATGAAATAAACGAAAAAATAATAATAGAAAAAAAAAAAATAAGAAGAAGAAGAAGAAGAAGAAGAAGAAGATGAAGAAGATGAAGAAGAAGAAGAAAAAGAAAAAAAAAGATGACCAGAAAGAAAGATAATGTGGGGAGACAGTTAAGGAAAGGGGGCTGCGAGGTACTAAGGAGAGGGGCGGGGGGGGGCGAGGGCTGTTATGGAGTGGTCAGGTGGTTGTGCATGGGGTTGTCAGAAGGATCACAGTGGGTGGTCACTACAAGCACTAGAGTGTGTGTGTGTGTGTGTGTGTGTGTGTGTGGTGTGTGTGTGGTGTGTGTGTGTGTGTGTGTGTGTGTGTGTGTGTGATGTATGTATGTATAAAAGTCTTAAATAGTAAATGAAACACCATGAACAAAAATAATAATGCCAAGACAAAACAAATACGATTCAAGACAAGACAAAAGACTTTCAAGTGAACAAATAAAGTCACTTATTGGCGTTACCTAAGTCAACGTGTCATGCAGTGATAGGGGTGGTGCAGCGTGGGCGTGCAGGGGCGGAAGGGCAGCGGGGACAGGGGACGTGTGCCATCAGACGTAGGGTAGTAGAGGGAGAGGAGGAGGAAGAGGAGCAGGAGGAGGAAAGGGGGAGGGAGAAGCTGCTGTATGGGAGTGGCCTTCAACTCATTACACTCTTCTTCCCCTCTCCTCTCTCCCTCTCTCTCTCTCTCTCTCTCTCTCTCTCTCTCTCTCTCTCTCTCTCTCTCTCTCTCTCTCTGCTCTTCCTCCTCTCTCCTTCCTCCTTCGCCCATCCCCGCTCTTTCCTCACTTCCTCCTATTTTCAGTTCCTGGTACGACATTCCTGCCTTCCTCTTCCCTTTCCCCTTCCTCCGTTCCTCCCTTTCACTCCTCCCTGAGCACCCCTACCTCCAGGTGTGTTAATGGGGTGACAAGGGTGACATGTAACGTTTCTGAGTCCCCTCACTGCCTTACCACACACATTTCCTGGGTATTTAAAAGTTGGCAATATGGAAGGAATTTAATGGTTTTTTTCTTATAATCGGTATTGTATATTTCTTGTTTTTATTTACCAAGAGGCATCGACACGACAATCACCTCCAATGTAGATTAAATACTACCATTACCACCACCACCACCACCATCACCACCTACCACGACGACCACTACCACCACCACTTCCACCATTACCAACAATTATCACGACCTTGAGACTCACAAAACATCATCAGTCATCACCACTCACAGCCTAGTGGTGTGTGCCCTACCTACCACTCTTCCACACACACACACACACACACACACAAACAAACAAGACCACCTCGCCTCTGATATGACAATGCCGCCCAGTGCCCCGCCCCCCATTGCTCGTGACCTTGCTAATCCCCCCTCCCTCCCTTCCTCCACCTCTCCCTCCCTTCCTCCCTCCCTCCCAGCCTCATCCTGCTGAGTCTTGCATCACTTTCACTCTTCACGTGTCACCCATGAAGCTGCAGTCACTCAACGCCACAAATACTTCGCAAACAAAACATAAGAAAAAGGCACAATGAAGCCAAATTGAAAAAATAAACAAAAGAATACATACAAGAGTTAGTAAAATAGTGCCACGTTTTCTTTCCATATAATCATAAAATAAAAGGCATGATAAAACTTTTAGTATCGATCATTTCCCACTTGTTCGTAATTAGTATTCAGGTATAAATCAAGGTGAAGAGGCAGGCTAGGTGGTCGTATTGGTGGTGGTGTTGATAGCGAGGTACTCAGATGTAGAGTGGTGGTGGCGGGGGTGGAGGGGGGGAGAATGGAGGGATAATGGCACGGGAGGTGAGATAGAAAGAGAGAGAGAGGGAGGGAGGTAAGGGGAGAAACACCTGCGAGGGAGAGGAGCGAGGAAGTGCTGGTGGAGGGAGAGTAAAGGGAGGGAGGCACAGAGGGAGAGAGGGAGGTGGAGGGATGAAGGTCCTACACACTCAGGAGTCCTTGGGTGTGGTGGTGGTGGTGGTGATTATGGTGATGATGATGGTGGTTAAGGTGATAGTAATGATGGTGATGATAATGGTGCATCAGAATTGAGGTAAAACAGTTTTTCGTGGCTATTATAAAGTATCTAGAAATTTTGCACTGTCATGTGGAGACCAGAAGACAAAACCGAACCACAGATTAAAAATGTGAATGAGAAAATGCAAAAAAAAAAAAAGAAGAGGAGGAGGAGGAGGAGAAGAAGGAGGAGAAGGAGGCAGTGAAGGAGAGGAGACATACGATACAGTGAGTGGGTGGAGATATGCTTGATTTAAGAGGAAGGCATAAGGCCGTGTGTGTTTGCAAGAAAGGTATGTGAGTGTATGTGGTGCTTATAATGTAGTTGAGGGTGGAGGAAGGGGAGGTGATTGGCGAGGAAGTGAATGCTGCATTGTGACTATCAAAGAAAACGAAAAAAAAAAAAGTAGAAGGATGGTAGATGCATTAAACAACAACACTTTGGAATTGCAATCTAATGAGGGAATTACTGATAAATATTGATAAACGTGAATAAAACAATGAATAACAAGGAAAATAGAAAGGATGGGTGGGTGAGGGAATGTGGATGTAGGAGTGCAGTGGGTGGTGGAGGAATGGGCAGAGTGAAGAAAGGGATGCAGGGTAGAGGGAGGGAGGGAGGGAGGGAGGAATTGGTTAGACAGTGTTGCCTAAATTAAACAGGACATATGGGCTAGCACCGTAGGGTCGCTTCCTCTCTCTCTCTCTCTCTCCCCCTGTCACGTCCACTCCTCCTCCTTGTAGGCTAAGACCACCTGGCTCCTACCCACCTCCTTCCCCTTCCTCTTCCTCTTCCTCTCTCTCTCTCTCTCTCTCTCTCTCTCTCTCTCTCTCTCTCTCTCTCTCTCTCTCTCTCTCTCTCTCTCTCTCTCTCGGCCACCACCAACACGCCCCCCCCCCTCTTCTACCACCAGCTGGCCTACGCGCCTCCAGAACTAATTAAACGGCTCTCCAAACTTTGTCACCTTGATCGAAAAATGAATTACTCTTCTTTCAAGGACAACAGCAGCAACAAAATACTTAAGTCGCACGTTTACCAGCGAGGGGCTACCTTCTGCAACGCTAACAATCAATACGTCTCACTCTCACTATCTCTCTCTCTCTCTCTCTCTCTCTCTCTCTCTCTCTCTCTCTCTCTCTCTCTCTCTCTCTCTCTCTCTCTCTCTTCCTTTCTTTTGTCAGCCCTTCAGTTATACAGCTCAGAGTCAACACAGTTCAGTTCCCGTGCTGGCCACTTGGTAGAATGTGAACAACATCCAGGTGATATACTGACATTCTGACAACACTCCAGTTGGGGCAGTAAAGGAAAGTGATCACCTTGTGTACCTTCCGCTGTGGTGGGCGGCAGTATCTCTTGGCAGGCGTGTTGCACTATACCTTAACCAGGGACGCGACCGAGCGACGTTCAGGGATACAGTAACAAGTAACTTAAGACACAATCCCGTGTAGACCTACGGGAATTTATTAAAGGAAACATATGCATATGAGTTTTTTTTTCTCTCTCTCTGTTTCTGTACACGACAACGAGATGAGCGGCAAAGTGTGGCTGTCCCATTGGCTGTGGACAATGTTTAAATCCCAAAGGTGGTCACCTACTATCAGAGCTTTAGGGTATCGACAGCTCGTCACAGGTGTAGTAATACATTTTTATACAAACCATTTCTCTCTCTCTCTCTCTCTCTCTCTCTCTCTCTCTCTCTCTCTCTCTCTCTCTCTCTCTCTCTCTCTCTCTCTCTCTCTCTCTCTCTCTCCGGGTCTGGCTCTCGGTCGGTGTCTGCTTGGGGTCGCAACAGCAAGTAATGAGGAGTGATGCCCTACTTCCCGCCTCTTCTTAACGTTATGTAAAGACGGGCTGTCTGAGAGAGAGAGAGAGAGAGAGAGAGAGAGAGAGAGAGAGAGAGAGAGAGAGAGAGAGAGAGAGAGAGAGAGAGAGAGAGAGAGAGAGAGAGAGAGAGGAGAGAGAGAGAGAGAGAGAGAGAGAGAGAGAGAGAGAGAGAGAGAGAGAGAGAGAGAGAGAGATTAGAATAGAAAAGATATTAACGTAACAGATAGAAAAGATACCATTTGAACGGAGGAATACAAGGCAATACAAGGGGAACACACACAGCAACAGACCTTAGCGTCCCTGCGAAGGCTGTTTGTTATAACTACTCTACACTAAGTACTGGAATTAGAGAAAGGATAGTACAGTGAAAGGGCTCCTCCCCGCCCACCTATCCCTCCAGTCGAAGCTGTCTGGGCTGGCCGGGCCGGGCTGGGTGGTTCTGGTTGGCTGGGAGGAGGAGGAGGAGGAGGAGGAGGAGGAGGAGGAGGAGGAGGAGGAGGAGGAGGAGGAGGAGGAGGAGGAATCATAACAATACGGGCCGAAGGAGACGGAGGAAGGATCCGACCCTAACACTCTCCATCTTCGAACCCAATACACGACAAAGCTATTTTCCCTTCCCTCGTTGACTCTCCTCCTCTTTTCGTGCACCTTATCATCACGTTCTTCTTTATTGTCTGCCCTCTCCATCTTCTGTCAGGCTTTTCTACTCCTTTTCCTTCCTCCTTCTTATTTTCCTCGCTTTCTTTTTGCTCCTACATATTTTGCGTCTTGAAGATTTTATTCTATTTTATTTTTTAATACCATCCAGGAGACAAGCTAAGAGGGAAAGGGATTCAGGATGGGATGATGCTTTGGAAACTCTCTCTCTCTCTCTCTCTCTCTCTCTCTCTCTCTCTCTCTCTCTCTCTCTCTCTCTCTCTCTCTCTCTCTCTCTCTCTCTCTCTCTCTCTCTCTCTTTCTCCTGCAGAGTTTAGGACAATAACTTAAGTTTTGGCACAGAAATTGAAGTTTTGAGATTAGTCAGTGAAGTTTATAGGAAGGTGAAGGAGTTTTAAGGCAGCTAATTCTGTTTTGAGAGCCTTCAATAAAGTCAAGTAATAGATATTGAAGTTTTTAGAGCAAGTGATGAAACATGAAAGGAGTTTGTTTAACCTTATAAGGGCTGTGACAAGCTGTTTTTTTTCTTGTGGAGTAATCAAGTTATCTATTGCAAGAGTTGGAAATAGTGATACGCTAAGAATGTAAGATTTTTTTTTTATTTGGTAGAATAGAGTAGGTTTTCGTGACTCGATTTTTTTTTAACAAAGTAAGATGAAACTGATCAAGGAAATAATCGCCTTCGGCAGAAACTTCTACAAAGAGTTTAATAAAAAAGAGTTCGAGAAAGATTTCCAGTTGGTTGGAGGTGCCTCAATGCCTCGCTTTTAAAGACTTTAAATGGGAAGGAGGAGGATGGGATTCCGTCAAGCTGTTCTCAAGTTAAGTGCAAGCTTGTGTGTGGAGTTGTAGTTGGAATTTGAAGTTGACTTGGTGTTGACGAGAGAGTTTTAAGAGTAATTTGAAGCTGTAAATGTGGGACAATTCCAAGCAGTGAGCATTGACGTAAATATGAAATAGCTGAATACATTTTTTTAAAGGAATGCTGCAAGTTTACTTTTAATTACATAACTGAATGAATGACAAATTCTCAACAACGCACAACTGTATGAAACACATGTTCTTGCCACTCACCAAGGAAAAAAAAATAAATAAAAGAACCTAAATAACTTGAACATAATTTTCAGCAACATGAGAGGAGGAGAGTACACAAGTGTTACATAAATGACACAGTAAAGCAACACTGACAGAAGGGAAATAACTTGAACGTGAGTCATGGCATTAACATGATAACAAAGTACTAAGGAGACATAACAGTAAGTAGTAAGAGTTTTCAGGGTGACGTGAGGTAAAATTGATCACTTTAATAAAGCTGATATGGAAGACTGAGGGAGAGAGAGTTTTGAGGCGACGTGAAGAAGAATGAGATGCACCAGTTTCCGGTGACGGGCGGTAGGTAGTGAGGGAGAGAGGGGACAGGAGACAACCCGCTGGAAAATGAACCTGTCTCTCCTTCTGGGGCTCAACGAAAAAGAGAGAGAGAGAGAGAGAGAGAGAGAGAGAGAGAGAGAGAGAGAGAGAGAGAGAGAGAGAGAGAGAGAGAGAGAGAGAGAGAGAGAGAGAGAGAGAGAGAGAGAGAGAGAGAGAGAGTCTTTCCACAATGAGAGAGGCCCTACATAACACTGTCATTCAGCTAATACAAAGTCATGATGGTGCAACAGAAGTAAGTGTTCATTCTACATTCCTGGCTGGTAAGTGGATACACCTCTATCACTTGAGGTAATGCAACTCTTTATTACTAATGACGCAACTTAAGTCATCCTCATTCTCGTTATTTGCATTGTCAGTCACGTGGTAGTTGTCAGCTGTTTGAGGGAGTTCCCGCCTCACTCCCTCCGCTTGTCTCTGGGTGCTACTTCTCCCCTCCAGTTCGTAAATACCGGTAATAAATTGTCGCAACTCGTCCTTCGTTTTCTGTTTTCCTTGTATTAGTTTTGCTTTGTTAGTCAACGTTGTTCTTAATCTCATAATATACATCCGCCATAATATGCAAACGTGATTTTATCTGTTCTTCTTCGAGTGTTTCTAGCTTTGCATTTCAAAACATATACAAAGCTGAGAGTTTGAAAAAGAGTCATGGGTGATATAATGTAATCTTCCCTAAAGATAAAGACGTGTAACAGTTTTCATGTTTTGATTACCTACTCGCAGTCTACATTATACTGCAGTGTTACACCCGTAGACTAAGTTTGGAAAGCTGTATGTAGTTAACAAACATGTTTTTGACAACTGTTTATATAAATGCATCCATATATCTGCTAAGATTGGTTTTCCTTATCTTCAGCTGCCACTAAGCCGTGACCCCAAACAGAAGAAAGACAATCATAACCTACTATAACAACAGCAACAACAACAACAACAAAATATTCTACTACTACTACTACTACTACTACTACTATAGCGAGAGAGAGAGAGAGAGAGAGAGAGAGAGAGAGAGAGAGAGAGAGAGAGAGAGAGAGAGAGAGAGAGAGAGAGAGAGAGAGAGAGAGAGAGAGAGAGAGAGAGAGAGAGAGAGAGAAAGAGAGAAAAAAATATATTCCTCTCGCTCCATCCAATATCTTCTCCACCACCTTGCACCCTCCCATCCATCTCAGAAGCTAGTCTGTACATACACACACACACACACACACACACACACACACACACACACACACACACACACACACACACACACACACACACACGGCAGCATAACACTTTTTTTTTCTCGTCATATCTATGTATTTTTTTTTCAATAAAGAACACAAACTCCAACATTCCTGAGTCAGATTCTTTACACGTTCACCCAAACACATTCACACCCTCACCTCACCTCCAAGGAATGTTTTAGGTGCAACACTTCGTGCCCTTGCAACACACATTAATACTAGTAGCAATAGCGATCCTCCTCCTCCTCCTTGTACTCTTCCTCCTCCTCCTCCTCCTCCTCCTTGGATAGTCTGTTAACACGTCTTTCAAGCTAGCAATTAAGTCTATAGTGTGTGTGTGTGTGTGTGTGTGTGTGTGTGTGTGTGTGTGTGTGTGTGTGTGTGTGTGTGTGTGTGTGTGTGTGTGTGTGTGTGTGTGTGTAAAAGGGACGACTATAGTGTCTTGGAACAGGTGGTTTGGAAGGATACAGTGACGTAGCTACTCCCCTCTCGTCTCTGGGTAAAACAATTAATGACGTTTCCTAACTACATACTACAGTGGATCGTTGACCTCACTGTAACCGGTAAGGGAGGCAGCTGCAGCACCAAACGATGGATGGGAGGCGAGGGGAGGCGAGGGATGGGGTGAGGGATGGGTGAGCAATGGGGTGGGGGAAGGGGTAAGGGATGGGGTGAGGGATGGGGTGAGGGCCGCCGGATTGCTATGATAGTGGAGACGTGGGACCTGAATGCTTTGGGAAGGGAGAAAGAGAGAAGATCTTTGTGTCTAAGAAAAAGGTGATGATATGCTAGCATCATCACTACACACCCCCGCGACACTGATCCTTCCCTTGATGTGATGGTGATGATAATAGCGGCGGTGGTGGTGGAAGAATAGAGGCTGTAAAAGTGGTGATAGTGTTGAGTGTGGTGGTGATGGTGGTGATATAGGTAATGATGGCTGAGGGGAGTGTGGTGACAAGCTGAGACAGTAATGAGCAGCCCTGGACGTGACCCTACATAGTCAAGTGATGGAACAGCGGCACTGAAACCATTGAAGTAGGTTTTATAGGGACGCAGAGTAAGTGATGGTGAGACAGGCGGAAAATTGAGGTAGAAACACTCTATTAGTCGATTTTATAGTGCGGTGACACCCAATCCTGAGGCAGATAAGCAGGATGGACACAAAAGGTAGCCGCTTGTCACATGGGGCGTCACATCAGGCCTTGGTGGTGCGGGTGGTGTGTGGTGTTTGTTAATGGTCAGTGTGCTGGAAGGGTGTGGATGGGGTGAGGTGAGTGCAGAGGTAAGGTGTTGTATTGTGTTCTGGTGGGATGTGTGAGTGACCTTCCTTCATTCCTTCTTTCTATCTTCCTTCTTGGTCTCACATAAAGGTCTTCATGGGTCTTTGTGGTCCGAATTACAGGAGATGATATGGTCTTTCCATCATATAGTCGTGAAATCTATGTGAGGCAAAGCTCGAATAAGAAACGGCGTCAAAGACCTAGTGATTTTCAAGTTTAAGCTCATCGTTCGGAATCACTAACCAGGACGAGGCTCCCGGAGACGTTGACAAAGGAAGTGTTGCGAGGGTGTCCCTGAGTATAAGGTGAGGACGAAAGTAACAGCTTCTTAATAAGGAAGTGGTAATGAAATGAATAGCAAGACTCATGTGAAAGGATAGATTGGCAGTTTTCTTATTAAAAATAAACTAGATCGTTTAGGAAAGAGGAAGAAGAAAACACAACATTATACCAAACAAAACATTGGAATATAAAACTGCTCCCTGCATCAGAAGGGCAAGGGGCTCCACACCTGTGTTTCTTTGCAGATGGCAAGCAACCCGAGGCTGTAAACTATATCCACCCAAACAAAGCTTCACCAAACACTAACACGCCACCAAGACCATTAGGGAGACTGCAGACAAGCACGATGTTTCAGCAAGCTAGTCAGTCTGTACCCAAGCTTGGAGGGCACAGAGAAACAGTCTAGTATGTATTGTAACACGTTAAAGTTATGAGATGCTCCTCTCTCTTCCTACTTCACACACGCGCGCACACACACACACACACACACACACACACACACACACACACACACACACACACACACACACACACACACACACACACCTACAATCGTACATAATGGCTTTAAAGTCACTTTGGTCATGCAGGAAGTAGTGTTTTTCGTGTCATGGCACCGTCATGTCACCTTGCTTCAGCTCGTGGCAGCGTCGCGTTACTATTCTTGTTTCGGTCACTCATGATGTGAAGGGTGAGGCACATACGGTGAGACACATACGGCAAGGCTGCTCATACACGTGACCACACTAACCCTCGCCCCTCATGGTGGAGTCTACGCCTTCTTGTTTCCCATGAAGAAACATAATTAATTTCTCTATAATATAACTGCCTATTTTCTTATCGTACTCACCCTGAAAGGCACTAAATACTCGTAGAAAGCCTGCGTGAAATGAAACATTAGGAAGGGAGTAAATGAAGGTCTGCAAATTAAATTAATAAATAAAAATATTATTAATCAGATGAATAAACATAATTAAGTGATTTTTCATTTCAGAATTAATATGTTTCACTATCTCTGATTACAGACACGTAAACTGATAGGATGGCTTTCGTAAGTACAATAATGATGATTATGTTAATGATGTAATTATAACATCATTGATATGATGATAATGATAATAATGATAATGATAAAAAGAAAAAATAACAATAATAACAATGATAATAATGATGATGATGATAATAATAATAATAATAATAATAGTAATAATAATAATAATAATAATAATAATAGTAAAAAATAATAACATCAAGAATAAGAATAACAAGAACTATTATTATTACTGTTATTCCTTTGTCATTCAGATAGCAGCATTCAATCATACATAACATAATGATGAGCTGCGCCGCTAGTGTAGTGGTATCATGCAAGATTCCCATTCTTGCGACCCGGGTTCGATTCCCGGGCGGCGCAAGCAACGAATCCTTTTTCACGAGACTGAATTACAAAAACAGATTGACGGTGGATTTATTGTTGGAGTAGATCTGTGACGAATGTTATTGTCATTAATGGTTTAAACAAGAAAAAGAAAAAAATAACAAACAATCTAAGATCAACAAGATATATAATACTAATTAGTTTTGTATTTATTTATTTATTTACAGGAACACTGCCCTACTGACGTCACGATGCAGAACAAGGGATTTGTGTTCTGGTGTTTTCTTACACCACAACCAAAACGTTATTGTTGCTCTGGTTCTGTACATATGACGGGGAAAAAAAGCCTCATTACTGAGCCAAACAAACAAAAACAAGAAACTTTCACAGCAAGGCGTGCATCGAAGGTTAATTCTCAACACGTGTGCTTCCACCTGTTGTAATACTGACGTGATGTGAATGTAAGCATCTCTAATGGGAAAAGAATACCTCGAAACAACAGGGAACATACGAAACAGCTTTGGAAAGTGAACAATGTGAGGATGGTAAGAGAAAGTGTCAATGGTGAGCCTTGGTATGCATAGGACAGGTGGTAGAACGCAAGGACAGGTGGTAGAACGCAAGGACAGGTGGTAGAAGGTAAGGATGCAGTGAAAGGAAAATAAGATGAGTTTTTATTTTTATTTTGTTTATATCAAATAATGAGAAAGAAGTTGAAGTCTACTAATTCGGTAAGCGAGGAATTAGAGTGTAAAGATACAGGAATATAATGATGTTCATATGTAAGGTGCTGAACGACCATAAGAAAATGACGTGTGGAAAGTTGTCAGAGGAGAATATCAGACTTACTTAACAAACAACATAACCAACAGTTCAGTGCCGCCGTCAGGAACCCATTTAAGTAGATATCTTTGATCCACAGTGAAGTTAATTAGCATTTTTCCACTCATTCATTAATTGATAAAAACAACAATTATAGGGTACAGCATGGGGGGGGGAGGCTGATAACAAATACATAATCACAGTTTCATGTCCACAAAAATTACATTCATGATTACTGTAATGAGGATTTTGACAGTTACTCTTAAACACATTCTGCCAATCAGTGTGAGTGTGGGGGAGGGATGGATGAAGGGTCACGTGGGAGTGTGTGCCTTGTATCAGCCCTCACTAAGGGCCAATTATCCCCTCCTTGGTGCAGACGATGACAGGGCACTAACTCACTCACCCTCCAACATCATCCAGGAAGAGGGGGGAGGAGGAGGAGGAGGAGGGAGCACCACTGTCTTATTGTATCGTACTGCTTGAGAAGAACGCCCACCCACCACTGCCACCATTACTACTAGTTAGAAAAAAAATAAAAACCAGATAACTTATGTAGGCACTCCCTGAATTGTACATAGAATCAGATGAGTAACTATATAATTCAACTTACTGCCCAAATGATGAATAATTTGAAAGTTTTCTTCAGGTATAATATTTTTTACTCTACAATTGCTACAACTACTATTACTACTACTACTACTGTTGTTGCTGCTGTTGCTGTTACTTGCTGTGTTACTACATAATATTTCTTTAGCGTTCACGTGGTACTCGGTAACTGAGCAAATAATGAACCATCGAACAACCACACACATGCCTCGCCGGTCTAACAAGTGATCAACCATAAAACAACCATATACATATAATGAATCATTCCCTCTACAACCCCTGCCCCGTTGAATTAGTTGTGTCATTACCTTACTTTCTTTCAGTCCTCGGTAGTATAGTGGTGAGTATCCCCGCCTGTCACGCGGGAGACCGGGGTTCGATTCCCCGCCGGGGAGGTCCATATTTTTTTTTTCTATCCTGTGATTAAGTTTAAAAAAAGAATGTTCAATCATAAATGTATAAGGGATGAGCTAAAGATTTCTTCAAATGCTTTACGACTCCCCTAAAACCAGCTACGACCACGGCCACGGGACACTTGGTGAAGCCTCGTCAGATATGCAAATTACTACAGCTGTTACTACTGTTACACCTCCTATAGGCATAGTACTAATTACCACTTGCATATCTGGTCAGTATCCATCCATCCATCCATCCATCCATCCATCCAACTATCTATCTATCCATCCAGTCATCCATCTTTCCATCCTTACATCTGTTCATCCAGCCATCGAGCCAGGCAATCACACAGCCACCCAGCCACCATCATATTTACTCACTATAATCTCAACCAAGGGAACGCAGGGACCGAAGGGATAACAGGAATATTTTTTTACCTTACCTATGAGCTACACAAAAAAGCTAAAAAAAAAGAAAAAAAAAGAGCAACGGTAGGATGAAAGATGAATAGCTGGGATGAGGGAACACACCGATGAATAGTGGATGACGTGAATGGAGGTGAATGAAGAGGACACGACAAAGACGACATGAAGGAGGGATGGGAAGATTGCACACTGGGATGGGATGTAATTAACTTAGACGGAGACGAAAAAAATATATACTAATCTAATTTTTCAAAGACATCCGGAGAGGAGCGCAGTGAGGGGGAATTACAGGCTGTTTGGAGGACGAGAAGAAACGGAACAGAGTGCGACGGGCAACGGGAAATGGTTTGCGTGCGTTGGTATTTGTGAGTAAGGAAAAAAAATGTAATTGTGACGAACAGCGGGTAATTATGAAGGCAAGTAAGGGAATGAAATTACGTTGATGAAGATGAATACCTCAACGGGGCTCTATTACTGCCGTTGTTGATTGTATATGTTGTTGTTGTTATTATTATTATTATTATTATTATTATTATTATTATTATTATTACACACATTATTATTATCTTTATCTATTAAATTGTAAGAATTTCCCTCACCACCACCACCACCATCACCATAATGATGAATAAATACTATAATAATAGTAATAATAATGAATATGAGGTGATGGTAACGGGAATAATGAAAGTATTTCTTGTATCTCTTATTTTTTTATATGTATTTTCTTTAATGTTTGATATTATAGTAATGACGAAACTGAGTCCAGATTCGTGTTCAGTATGACCGAAAACCTTTATGTACAAATTTTCATGAAATTCCGAGGCGTGAAAATTTTCATGAAATTTCCAAGGGTACCACCTTAGATTTTTTGGCAGAAATCATGTATTTTGAAATAACTCGAAAACTATGAGGTTTACGTAAAAAAAGTATATAATATAAAAGAAAGAGGAGGACACGCCCGTTCTTTTGAGCTATAGTGATATGGAATTGGAACATATGTATAGATGTAAGAATTGAAAAAAGAAAACATTAATTTTGTTCACAATAATTAACTTTTCTCCAAAGGTATAATAGATATTGGAAATGTGATGACATCAATCGATAGATCTTTTCAAGCTGCATAACTTTGTTTGTAATCCTTTTTCCTGTAAGAGTAATAGTTTCGTAGTAAAATGGCAAAAACATATTCGACCTCAATTCTGGTGGACATTTTTGGACCACAAAATAAAAAATTCCTTACCGTCACAGATACGTGAAAAATTACTTCAATAAAACTTTTAGATATTTTAGTTTACAGTAAAATTAGTTCAAAAAGTGTTCGTGTATGACAAACAGTTTTAACGGCAATAGCAAAAAAACCTTCTACCCTATACCTGAAGGGGTTTTCCGGGGGAAGGGGTTAATGGGGTGGGCATCGTCCGCCTTCGATTTTTTAATAGAGTTTACTACTACTACTATTTACTTAGAATATAAGTTTCCACAAGGTTTTGCATACTTTCTAACCACTTAAAACCAAACATGTACACACACACACACACACACACACACACACACACACACACACACACACACACACACACACACACACACACACACAGATAAGGGTTTCATCCCACCGGACTCCCCTTGACGTGGTGATTTGTCTCGGTACTCTAGGATGACGGGTTGAGGGGGTGGGGGGTTGAGGGGAAAGGGGTGAGGGGTGAGTGGTATGGGGTGAGGGGTGAGGGGTAAGGGGTGAGGGGTGAGTGGTAAGGGGTGAGTGGTAAGGGGTGAGAGGAATGGACAGAGGGGAGGGTAAGGAGGGTACAGCAGCGATAGAGGAGAGTACTGAGGAGGCAAGTAACCTTCATCATTCCTTTCCTCCCGTCTTCCCTTCCTCTTTTAATTCCTCTTCCTTCTACTTCTACATCATCATTTACTCCTCCTCCACGTACTACATATTCTTTTTACTGTTTTTTTTTTTTTTTTAAGCCATTTTTAACTACTGCATCCTCCTTCTTCTTTATTTTTGTCTTCTTCTTCTTCTTCTTCTTCTTCTTCTTCTTCTTCTTCTGCTTCTTCTTCTTCATCAGTAGGGATAGATAACAAAGGCTAAACAATAAGGTTCCTTTTCCCATAATTACTTATCATCTTCTCTATTTAAGAAAAGGAAATTGCAATAGAGAGGAAGAAGAAAAAGGATTGCAAACAAGAACACAGAGGGAAGAAGAATACTAATAATTAATTAAATAACTTCCTATATTATACTGTAACTCTTAAATATCTTCTTCCTCCTCCTCTTCCTCCTCCTCCTCCTCTTCCTCTTTCTCCTCCTTCTCTTCTTCCTCTTTCTCTTCTGTCATTCGATCACCACTATCTCTTCTTCTTTTTTTTTCTTTCTTTCATCTTTATCTATTTATTTTCACCCATTGTCTCCCCGAGTCTATTTTGGGGTCATATTCATATATACTCTCTCTCTCTCTCTCTCTCTCTCTCTCTCTCTCTCTCTCTCTCTCTCTCTCTCTCTCTCTCTCTCTCTCTCTCTCTCTCTCTCTCTCTCTCTCTCTCTCTCTCTCTCTCTCTTCATCTCCATTCTCTTCCTCCTCTCGTCTTTCTTCCTCCTCCTCCTCCTCCTCCTTCTCCTCCCTTCTTCCTTTTACCTGCTGCTCACCTATCTACCTACTCACCTGTTGCACCTAATTAACTGAACACAGGCTAGCCACATCCCCGTGAAGAAAAAGCAGCAGAGGTTTTCTTTCAACAGTGAGAGAGAGAGAGAGAGAGAGAGAGAGAGAGAGAGAGAGAGAGAGAGAGAGAGAGAGAGAGAGATGATAGGGTCTGAATTCGTCAACTTAATCAGGAGAAGCAGTTTGAGGCAATATTTGATCCATTTTATTCCTTAATTACTTAAAATTGCTCGTTTTGTAACAGTGAGATAGAGAGAGAGAGAGAGAGAGAGAGAGAGAGAGAGAGAGAGAGAGAGAGAGAGAGAGAGAGAGAGAGAGAGAGAGAGAGAAAGGACCCAAGGTTATAATGGAGATACATGTTTATAGACAGACTGATGAGGTGAATGAAGAGAAGAAAAAAAATATAGAAAGGAAGAAGGAAATGGACAGAATAAACAGAGGAAGGAAAAGGGTGATGAAAGAGATGACGGAGCGAAAAGTCGAGGACGCCAAGACTCCATGTTAATCTGACGCAGGGAAGAACGATTTGGAACCAAGTACAAAGACGACCTTTAAGAAAACACACACACACAAAACATGTACGATAAGAATAAAAAAAAATAGATTATAGATAGACTGATAAGAATGTGAAGCCAATTTTCAAAGCCAATAAAAAAAAATTCGGAATATAAAAGAAAAGAAAAACGTGAGGAAGATTATGTATAAGTGGATTGGGATGGATCAAAAATCAGTTCAATTTATCTTGAGTCATATCATTACGACCAGTCTGTTAGCCAATCAGTCAGTCAGGTTTGGATTCCCTTCAGTCAGTCACCAGTCAATCAGTTATTCAAGGCATTTACGTATTCACCTCTGGACTCCTCTTCCTCTTCCTCATCTTCTTCCTCCTGGCCTCGTTCCTTTCCTATACCATCCTCCTCTTCATTTCCTTAATGCACTCCCTCCTTTATCCCCTCTCCTTCCTTCCCTCCATTCCTCTCTTCACTCCTTCCTTTCACTGCTGCTATCATCCCCCTTTATGCCACCACCTCCTCCTTCTCTCATTTCTTGCACTCCCTCCTTCCCTCTACTCACCTTCCTTCCCTCCTCCTTCCTCTTCCCCCACTGCCAATGACCTTCCCCGGCCCTTCTAGACGTCCTCCTCCCTTGCCTTAATGTCCTCTCACCCTTCTTCCATTCTTCCGCTCCCCTCCTCAACCTCCTTTACTCCCTTTCTCCTTACCTCCACTTCCTCCTCCTCACCACCCCCTCCAAGCTCATTCTGCTCCTTCTACTTCTTCTCCTCCTCTTTCTCCTCGTCCTCCTCCTCCTCCTCCTCCTCCCGCCGCCACAGGAGTCTTTAGGAGAGCCTTCTGGTCGTTCCGTGGCCCGTAACCTGACGGCGGGGATCTCGATGTCACTAAAACAAACGAAGGCGAAGTCGTGGCTGTGATACTGTTTTCCTGCGAGGACGTTCATTCTTTTAGGAGGGAGGTTAAGGGACGGTCAAAGCTACTGCTGCTGCTGCTGCTGCTGTTATTGTTGCTCCTACTCCTGCTGATGCTGATGATGATGGTGATGATGATAGTGCGAGAGAAAGAGTGAATGAGAGAGTGAGAGAAAAAAAAAGTGAGAGAGACAATATAACGATAGAATACCACTTCTGATCGTTAATGTGAAAAAAAAGTGAACGGAAATGATTGATACATGCTGATAATAGTGCGTAGATTTATGGTACAGTATACGTGTGTGTGTTTTCTTTTTATATTCGTATTGTTATGTAGATTTAATACGCACGCTTTGTTCTCTGCTACAGTGGTCATGTTGTATAAATAGAGGTGCATACTCAGAGATTGAAGTACAGTGTGGTAATGTAGAATATGGTAAAGTAGTGTGTGTGTGTGTGTGTGTGTGTGTGTGTGTGTGTGTGTGTGTGTCAGGTAACAGGTGGTGGATAAGACGGTGTTGTAAGTGTAATTAACAAGTCTTTAGAGAGACGTTAGACACGAGAGAGAGAGAGAGAGAGAGAGAGAGAGAGAGAGAGAGAGAGAGAGAGAGAGAGAGAGAGAGAGAGAGAGAGAGAGAGAGAGAGAGAGAGAGAGAGAGAGAAGGAAATGTAAACAGTATATGAAAACTCAGCTTAAAATCACTACATGCAAACACATAAAAATGAATCACAAACTTCACTCACAAGAGCAAAAATAAACATTCACAAAACAGATAAAAAAAAAAAAAATAAGGCAGATAGGAATATATTAACCCTTGCTTCGTTCCACTCTAAGAAAGAAGAAGAAGAAGAAGAAGAAGAAGAAGAAGAAGAAGAAGAAGAAGAAGAAGAAGAAGAAAAAGAAGGCGAGAAAAAAAGTAAAAAATAAAAATATTCATAACAAAAATAATGATAACAATAATAAGAAAAAGAACAAGAAAACGAAAAAAAAAAGTAGATACAAAAGATGAAAATTTAAAAAGACAGAGACGACAAATAATGTTCAAGGTCTGTATAGTTTATTGGAAAGAAACTATAGGAGCTGAAATCCCCGTGTTGGGAGACGGTAATGTGACCGCTGGCTATCGACCGCTTGATGGTGGTGGTGGTGGAGGAAGTGGTAGGGTGGGAGTGTGTTGACTGGGGTGGAGATGCTAGGGGTGTGTGTGTAGGGTTATAGGGTGGGAGAGTATGTGCAAGGGGGGGGGGTGAAGATAGAAGGATGATATATGTTGCAATAGTGTTGGTGTTGAAGGTGGTGGTGTTGCGTGGTGGGAATGTATAGGAGGGTGTGATGTGGAGAGATGATTAATGGTGGATTGTGGAGGAGAATGGGAGTGATAGGTCTTAGTGGTGATGGTGATGGTGATGGTGATGGTGGTGGTGGTGGTGGTGGTGGGGTGGTGGTGGTGGTGGTGAAAGGGGAAACTAAACTAAGGCGTTGAGACTCACTCCTTACCCTCACCTTCACCTTCACTCGTCTCTCCCCCAATAGTAATCTCATCCCAGCACTCCCTCCCCTTCCCTCTCATACACACTCACAAGGCCAGTAAATAAAGGAAATATATACTGATAACACGAGACGGGTATAGAATGCTGCACAAACCCAAAATAGAGACACATGATTAAGTTGCAGTGAAAATATAATAAAACAGGATTCTGCCAAAAAAAAAGGGACAAATGTAGTGAAGCCAATAATGAAGCAAATAAACAAATATATATGAATAAACGAAATATTATCCTGCAACTGAGAATAAGCAACACTAGACCCATTTTCTGTAACCCAAAGCCAGAGCAACAAAGAAAATGAGGTTATCACGAGGGAGACCTACACAAAAAATGAAGATAACTGCATTGCAAAATTTTCTAAGTAGCTGATAATCCTACACAAAGGCGGATGATCTTGACGAATGTAATGCAAATCCCCACATTATAAGTTCCATTATTCACATGATTATTGGGTCAGTGCACGAGGACAAGGCAGACGCAGGCAACGTACAGACAAGGCCTCAAGGGTAATACTCTGTCTGCTGTGGACGATTGCAATCACCTGATGCTTTTAACAGACACTAAACTCACTCTCTCTCTCTCTCTCTCTCTCTCTCTCTCTCTCTCTCTCTCTCTCTCTCTCTCTCTCTCTCTCTCTCTCTCTCTCTCTCTCTCTCTCTCTCTCTCTCTCTCTCTCTCTCTCTCTCTCTCTCTCTCTCTCTCTCTCTCTCTCTCTCTCACTCTCTCTCTATGATAGTAATGATCTATGAAGGACACATTTGATGGGGTATGGGTGGTGTGAGAGGTAGGGGGCTGATGGGCGGTGAGGGGCGTGGCAGGAGGGTGAGGGGAGGAGGGAAGTGAGGTAACACAACACAACACAACACAACACGTGATGTAACTGTTGGTCCGACGAGGCCAGAGTCATTGAAGGGTTCGAACAGGTGTGAGGAGAGACACCGGGCTATTTGGGAGAAAGGCAACGTGTGTGTGTATGTGTGTATGGGTGTGTTCCTTCTTCTCTTCCTCTTCCTCCTCATCGTCATCATCGTTATTAATACCAAACACTTCCTTCAATATCGCTTTATGCTTCGATTCCTTTACGTATACTTTTTTTTCCCATCTAAATTCATAATACGCTTCACTGCTTTCAGATCTTCACATTTCATTCTCTCATAACTCGATGGTAACCTGAAACCTGACCATCCACTGCCCATTTCCCACACCCCCACCTTAGAGTAGCTTAACGCGCTCCATCCCCTACACAACCACTGCACCTCGAGGCTCGCCAGCGTCACTATACCTGTCTCGTCTCGCCTTGGCCACTCATATATCCACCAAGGAACTCTCTCACCCCTTCCTCAGCAAGAAATAGGAAAAAAATGAAAAGGAAGTGGGAAATAAATTAAATGAAGTGAAAGTCATGATGAGAGAGCGAGAGAGAGAGAGAGAGAGAGAGAGAGAGAGAGAGAGAGAGAGAGAGAGAGAGAGAGAGAGAGAGAGAGAGAGAGAGAGAGAGAGATAGAGAGAGAGACATATAGATCTCTATTTGGCTGTTTGCTTACACTACGCTATACTAACTATTATTAGTAAAGAAAGGATACAACTGCAGAAAACTCCTCCTCACCGCAGCTAAAGTGGCAAGGAACACTACAAAGTCATTAGAGGATTTACACGTGTTCCAGGGTGTTCCTTGATGTTACAATGGCTGCCTCGTTAGTCTGTGGGGCGCGAAGACATCTGTCAAGTGGGAGGCGCGGAAGACGAAAGGAAAGGTGGAGGAAGAGGGAGACGGGATGGAGGAGAGAGGCGTGGGTGGAGGGTAACAGGTAGCACAACACAAGGGGCGTTATAATCATTTACAACTTCAAGGGACACTTGTTTAAGGAATGCTTGAGGGGTGGCGGGTGTTCAGTGGAGAATGGAGAGGAGAAAGAAGAGAAGGAGGAAGAGGAGGAGGAGAAGAAGGAGGAGGAGGAGGAGGGTCGTAGATAGATGGAAGAATGGAGGACTGGGAAGGAGGAGCAAATAAAGGAGGACACTGATGACGAAGATAGACACAAAACAGGACATAAAACAAGACTTACAGGTGAGAAAAAGCTCGTTGACATATCACAAGGTTACCTGTTTAACGAGAGGAAGCACAGACCCACACCAAAGGACAAAAGGAAAGAAGAAATAGGAAGAGGAAGAGGAGGAGGAGGAGGAGGAGGAGGAGAAGGAGAAGGAAGAGGAGGAGGAGGAGGAGGAGGGAAGCTAGGGATCATTCCTCACTCCTGGGGTTCCTCAAAACGTTGTAAGTGGGTGGGTGTCTTGCCTCAGGACACCGAGTGCTTGGGACACGAAAAATGGACCCGCGGCAACAGCGTCCCTCCAGCCTCACTCCCTCCCTCTCTCCTTCCCTCCCTCCCCACCTCCTTTCCTCCTTTTCTTATCTTGCCATCAGCCCAGGTCACTTTCGGCGCGACTGATGGAAATCGACAGAAGATAATGTTTATTTTTTCAAGATTCCTCAAGAAGTTCTCAATGGGCTGAGGCTGTACAGGCCACCGAAGTTACCTGACCCAAAAATACCTTGTTAGGGGAGGAGTGAAGAACAGTAGGGAGGGAGAGGGAGAGTAAGGAAGATATTGATGGTGACTTCTAAAGGCTTTTTTATTCTTTTGACTTTCTCTCTTTCTCTAATTATGATGATAATAACAATACCTATTTAGTAGTTCAAGTGTGTGTGTGTGTGTGTGTGTGTGTGTGTGTGTGTGTGTGTGTGTGTGTGTGTGTTATTCAAAGATTGTCCTCCCCTCGCCTCCCTACGTCTGGCCTTCACTGATCCGTCTGTGTGTAGCACTCCGCCAGTACTGCCTCCGCTCGATACAGGATCAGCGAGAGGGATTTAATTCCAGCCAGAGGACCCAGTGAGAAATTTGGTACCGACCTGGAACCCAAAACCATAACCACAATTATCTTTTTATATATCCATTTCTTTTTTACTATGTTTTTATGAAAGCTTGAGGTCAACGAATTTTTTTTTTCTTATTTATTTATTTTTTTCCTCTTCTTCCCCTTAAAATTTGTGAAAAAAAAATCCATAAGCTGTCGTAGAAATTTTGACTTCTATATCTATTTACTTATGTTTCTGTTCTTGCTGCAGGACTATGGTAGAAAATACTTTATGTGCAAGTAAGTATCAGATAACACACACGAAGACAGTTAAACGACTGCACATTATCAACTTCAAATCATCCGGTTCTATATCTTCTCACATTTCAAGACGAACATTTCACCGCAAGAGTGTTATTCCATCGAAGAATCACCACCCATTTACATCTGGTATTGAATTTTACTGTGTGTGTGTGTGTGTGTGTGTTGTGTGTGTGTGTGTGTGTGTGTGTGTGTGTGTGTGTGTGTGTGTGTGTGTATGTGTGTGTGTGTGTGTGTTCTATTTAGTTACCTGAATATCCAGTTCCCAGGCTCTGACACCTTAGGGACCCGGAGAGACTTGTGGGTGTGATATCTGAGGAGGAGGAGGAGGAGGAGGAGGAGGAGGAGGAGGAGGAGGAGGAGGAGGAGGAGGAGGAGGAAGAGGAGGAGGAGGAGGAACACATAGGAACACATAGGAAGAACAAACAGCAACAGGCCTGCTGGCCCTTACGAGGCTGTTTGTGAGTACACTATCTAATCTAGAGTGAAGGATACAGGATAGTAAGGGTGAAGGCTTCTCTCCCCAGCCATGGCTGGCAGGGAAAGGAAGGCTAACCAAGAGCAGACTATCACTATTGTCACTACCACTACTGCTACCACTACTTCCTGGCAAGCGATGTCAGGCCACTAGCGACGTCTTTTGAATCGACATTTCGTAAGTTAGGTACATCAGGATGAACATACTCAAAAGTTTGCTACGTTAACGGATAGTATTTTAGTTGTGGATTGGCTTCTAAGTATTTGTCAAGTCTATTTTTGAACGTAGTAATTGTTTTACTGTCGACGACATTGGCGGGCAGGGAGTTCCAAACGTTCACGATCCGATTGAAAAAGAAGTGCTTGGCTTCGTTTGATGTGAATCTTTTAGCAGTAATCTTAAAAGAATGACGTCTTCTTGTTATATTTGATCTATCAAAAGTAATGTAATCTTCTGTATTGATATTATCGAATCCTTTGATTATCTTGAACATTTCAATTAAATCCCCTCGCATCCTTCGTTTTTGTAGGCTGAATAAGTTTAGTTCTTTAAGTCTTTCTTCATAAGGTTTATTTTTCAGCCTTGGAATCATTTTTGTTATTCTTCGCTGGACTGTTTCCAGTTTGTCAATGTCCTTTCTGTAATATGGGGACCAAAACTGTACGCAATACTCAAGATGGGGTCGTACTAGTGAATTATGCAGTTTTAATATGACTTTTTCTGATTTATTTTCGAAAGTACGCCCAATAAAGCCGACCAATCTGTTAGCAGTTTTAACTACCTCTGAGCAATGTTGACTGGGTTTTAAATCGTTTGATATTGTGATTCCCAGATCTTTTTCCTTGTTTACTGTATAAAATGGTTTACCATTCATTGAGTACTGAACGTGATCATTATTTCTTCCGATGTGTAGTACCTTGCATTTTTAACGTTAAATTTCATTTGCCATTTATTGGCCCAAGATGTTAGTCGAACTAGGTCTGATTGTAAGACTTCTCTGTCAATTGTCGTAGTTACTTTGCTGAGAATTTTCGTATCGTCAGCGAATTTCGATATTTTGCAAGTGATCCCATCATCTATGTCATTAACATATATCATGAATAAGACAGGACCAAGCACTGAACCTTGTGGTACGCCACTTTTTACGTTTAACCATTGAGAGGAGACACCGTTTAAGACTACTCTCTGCTTACGTTCAGAGAGCCAGTCCAGAAGCCAATTGTAAATGCTACCAGAGATACCGTGAGTCATTAGTTTATTAAGCAATCGTTGATGAGGTACTTTATCAAAGGCCTTTTGAAAATCCAGATATATGACATCTACTGCTCTGCTTTCATCGTACGCGTCAAAAACATTGTGGAAGAATTCTAATAAGTCAGTTAAACATGAACGTTTATTACGAAAACCATGCTGTGAGGGTTTTATTATATCGTTGTCTTCAAGGAATTTCACCACATTGTCACGAATGATTGTCTCCATTAATTTACATACAACTGATGTCAGACTGATTGGCCTATAATTTCCAGGTTGTGACTTGTCCCCCTTTTTGAAGATTGGTGTTACATTTGCACGTTTCCAATCTGATGGAACTTTACCATCTCTTAAGGATTTATTGAATAAGATTGTAAGCGGTTTACTGATCAGAGTCTGTTTGATTACTCCTGTAGTGTACATAGCCTTCCTTTGACCTTAAATGCTGCTGCATCAAGATAAGGCTCATTAGAATTAGGTATATAGAGGCAGAAAACAATTCAATTCCCACCGCTCGCTCGGTCATGACCGGCGGATCAAAATCTTCACTACTGACTCTGTCACCGGTGCCAATGGCTATGGAAGTTATTTATTTTCATTCTTAAATGCTGCTGCATCAAGATAAGGCTAACTAGAATTAGGTATATAGAGGCAGAAAACAATTCAATTCCCACCGCTCGCTCGGTCATGACCGGCCGATCAAAATCTTCACTACTGACTCTGTCACCGGTGCCAATGGCTATGGAAGTTATTTATTTTCCTTCTTAAATGCTGCTGCATCAAGATAAGGCTCACTAGAATTAGGTATATAGAGGCAGAAAAATATTCAATTCCCACCGCTCGCTCGGTCATGACCGGCCGATCAAAATCTTCACTACTGACTCTGTCACCGGTGCCAATGGCTATGGAAGTTATTTATTTTCATTCTTAAATGCTGGTGCATCAAGATAAGGCTCACTATAATTAGTTATATAGAGGCAGAAAACAATTATATTCCCACCGCTCGTTCGGACATGACCAACCGATCAAAATTTTCACTACTGACTCTGTCACCGGTGCCAATGGCTATGGAAGTGATTTATTTTCATTAAAAAATGTAATGCAGTACTTTTATTGCAGTGTCAAGCTCCATCGAGAGGATATGATAGCCATCAGTAACCCGCGTATACTCCTACACACGACACGTTACCCCGTAAGGAACACATATTGTCTTAACGTCCACGAATATTCTTGTAATGACTGTTACAGCTCAAAGCAGTTCATAACTAAGCCTTACGACACGTTTAACCATCTTACAGACCCTCGTGGATGTCTAGAATTGACCTCAACATATCGTGTATTTCTGTCATTTTTTCTACTCCGGGAAATTTTTTGCAAAATTTCCTCTTCGATTTTGTTTTTTTTAAACTATGTTGTACATGGGAAGAATGTAAGACTTTCAGCATTTTTTCAGTTAATTTCACCAGAAACTTTTATTGCTATAAATGAATTTATTTGGGTTAAAACAGATGATAAAATCAGTATGGTGGATCTAATACTTTACAAATGTTGATGGAAAAGATATCAGATATTCCTTATGAAATTACCAACTAATAAACAAAGCACTTTGTTCAATTGGTATCTTAGCTTAGAAGCTAATATTGTTTGTTTAATGATATCATTATTTTAATAAATAACTATTTTTCATGAGATAGATACCCGATCAAATATAACAAAGAGATATGTTATGAAGGATCATAAATATTTTTCGCTTCTTTTTAAACCCCATCCCATTCCAATCCTGCGTCTAGTTTCTTTTTTCATTATTTATAATCTACGTAATTTACGTGAGGACGTAATATATATTTTCTTAATATTGTGTTTATCAGTACTTGTTACATACCATAAGGATCGGAAAAAGGTGCAGATTTTGAAGCATTGGTTGAAAATTCAATACGAGTAAAACGAAAGGAGTTACAGCTAGTTTAAGTAGAACATATGATGAAAACAAGTTTTTATACACTATTTCAGGATGGCAGAGTCTGTTTGATTACTCCTGTAGTGTACATAGCCTTCCTCTGACCTTCTTAAATGCTGCTGCATCAAGATAAGGCTCACTATAATTAGGTATATAGAGGCAGAAAACAATTCAATTCCCACCGCTCGTTCCGTCATGACTGGCCGATCAAAATCTTCACTACTGACTCTGTCACCGGTGCCACCAATGGCTATGGAAGTTATTTATTTTCATTAAAAAATGTAATGCAGTACTTTTATTGCAGTGTCAAGCTCCATCAAGAGGATATGATAGCTATCAGTAACCCGCGTATACTCCTACACACGACACGTTACCCCGTAGAGAACACATATAGTCTTAACGTCCACGAATATTCTTGTAATGACTGTTACAGCTCAAAGCAGTTCATAACTAAGCCTCACGACAAGATAAGGCTCACTAGAATTAGGTATATAGAGGCTGAAAACAATTCAATTCCCACCGCTCGTTCGGTCATGACCGGCCGATCAAAATCTTCACTACTGACTCTGTCACCGGTGCCACCAATGGCCATGGAAGTTATTTATTTTCATTAAAAAATGTAATGCAGTACTTTTATTGCAGTGTCAAGCTCCATCAAGAGGATATGATAGCTGTCAGTAACCCGCGTATACTCCTACACACGACACGTTACCCCGTAAAGCACACATATAGTCTTAACGTCCACGAATATTCTTGTAATGACTGTTACAGCTCAAAGCAGTTCATAACTAAGCCTTACGACAAGATAAGGCTCACTAGAATTAGGTATATAGAGGCTGAAAACAATTCAATTCCCACCGCTCGTTCGGTCATGACCGGCCGATCAAAATCTTCACTACTGACTCTGTCACCGGTGCCACCAATGGCCATGGAAGTTATTTATTTTCATTAAAAAATGTAATGCAGTACTTTTATTGCAGTGTCAAGCTCCATCAAGAGGATATGATAGCTATCCGTAACCCGCGTATACTCCTACACATGACACGTTACCCCGTAAAGAACACATATAGTCTTAACGTCCACGAATATTCCTGTAATGACTGTTACAGCTCAAAGCAGTTTATAACTAAGCCTTACGACACGTTTAACCATCTTACAGACCCTCGTGGATGTGTAGAATTGACCTCAACATATGGTGGATTTTCTGTCATTTTTGCTACTCCGGGAAATTTTTTGCAAAATTTCCTCTTCGAGTTTGTTCTTTTTAAACTAAGGAGGAGGAGGAGGAGGAAGAGGAGGAGGAGGAATACATAGGAATACAAAAAAGTACAAAGGAAGAACAGACAACAATAGTCCTACTGGACCTAACGAGGCTGTCCGTGTGTTTTGTGTTGTGTTGTATTGTGTTGTGTTACGGACCCTTACTCCCCTAAGGGCCCATAGTGTAGTGTAGTGTAGTGTAGTGTAGTGTAGTGTAGTGTAATGTAATGTAATGTAATGTAATGTAATGTAATATAATGTAATGTAATATAGTGTTGTGGTGTTTTCTGTTGTGTTGTGCTGTGTTGTGCTGTGCAGTGTTGTGTGTGCAGTGTTGTGCTGTGCAGTGTTGTGTGTGCAGTGTTGTGTGTGCAGTGTTGTGTGTGCAGTGTTGTGTGTGCAGTGTTGTGTGTGCAGTGTTGTGTTGTGCTGTGCATGTTGTGTGTGCAGTGTTGTGTGTGCAGTGTTGTGTTGTGCTGTGCAGTGTTGTGTGTGCAGGGTTGTGTGTGCAGTGTTGTGTGTGCAGTGTTGTGTTTGCAGTGTTGTGTTGTGCTGTGCAGTGTTGTGTGTGCAGTGTTGTGTTGTGCTGTGCAGTGTTGTGTGTGCAGTGTTGTGTGTGCAGTGTTGTGTTTGCAGTGTTGTGTGTGCAGTGTTGTGTTGTGCTGTGTTGTGTGTGCAGTGTTGTGTTGTGCTGTGTTGTGTGTGCAGTGTTGTGTTGTGTTGTGTTGTGTTGTGTTACGGACCCTTACTGCACCCCTTAGGGCCTCCGCCTCCTCCTCCTCCTCCTCCTCTCACCGCCTACTGTTCAAGTTTCCTCACTCTTTACGTAACCACGAAACTTTCTTACGGTTCCAGTTTATCGTCAGAAATTATAGGATTCCCATAAAGTTTGTGTTCCTCCCAAAACGCTTTTACTTGTATATAAACACGTGTGTCCGAGGAGTGCGTGTCCTATTTTATGTATTCAGGCTCCCAGGAGACACTGTTCCCTCTCCCCTCCGTCTCTCCTTCTTTGTCCCACCCATTGCCAAACAGACCCTCCAGATCCCTCCCACCCCCCATTCCACCCACCTAACCACATCTCCCAACACTCCTTCTATCACCAAACTCCTCCTACAGCCTTTTTGAGCCTTTTATCTCTCCTCCTTGACGACCTTTAACCTGCTCTACCCTCTACCTGTTTACCCACAACAATGAGCAGTCAATTCACACCCCTTTAAACCCTTCTACCTGGCCTCCCGCCTTACCTCAGGTGCTTGTGGCTACTAGATAAGGCAGGGTAAGGTAAGCAGTGTCGTGGGTAGGCTTAGGTAAGCTTGGAAGCCTGTGATGTTGTGGGTAAATGTGGTTTTTTGGGGCACATTGGGGGTAGGCTTATGTATACAAGTTGTGATAGGCTTAGGTGTGTGTGTGTGTGTGTGTGTGTGTGTGTGTGTGTGTGTGTGTGTGTGTGTGTGTGTGTGTGTGTGTGTGTGTGTGTGTGTGTGTGTGTGTATGGTCATGCTAAGGGAAGGGGGGACACGCCTATTGATGGATAATAATGGGATCACAGCGGGGGTGGAAAGGAGTGCCTGTGTGCCCCTAAGAAGACCAGGGAAAGAGGATCCATTGGGAAGGGTTGAAGGATCCTCTTTAGACACTCTTCTTTGTCCTCCTCCTCCTCCACCTCTTCACCGTTCTCGTCCTCTTCCTTATCCTCCTATTCTTCTTCGCCGTCTTCCTCCTTCTACGCTTCAGGTCTTTGTTTTTCTTCTCTCCTCCTCCTCCTCTTCCTCTCTTTTTCCTTTTTTTCCTTCTTCTTCTTCTTCTTCTTCCTGTTGTTCTTCTTCATCCAAGCAGATAATTTCGTGAGAAGCCTAAAGGTTTTATTTCCTCCTTTTCCTATGTTCCTTTTGTTCCTGTTTCTCTTAGCCTCCTCTTCCTCTCTCTTCTTCCTCTTGCACAAACTCATCAACATTAATTCTTCCTTCCCTTTAGTAATGCTGCCATTTTTTTTTTGTTTTGTTTTTTTGTTTATCATTTTCGTCTTCTTTCTCCCGCTATTTTCGGGGGAGTGCGGATGAAGGAGCTGCAGGTTGTGAAGAAAACCCACGTCAATTATCCCCACCAAGTGAGAAATGAGGCGTGAAAAACCAGCTTCAAGCCTTATACGTGCACCTCATCACCACCCATCCTGATCAGGGCCAATCTTCTTGAGCCCTGAATTGTATGCTACGTGTGAGGGGCGACGGGTCAGGTGTGTGTAGTGGGCGTAGGGAAGGTGTGTGTTGGTGTGTAGGTGTGGGTGTTTTTATCTGGATGTATGTGGGTGTGTGTCTGTGTAGATGTTTCAATTTGTCATCGCTCATAATGTTCCTCCTCTTCCTCATCTTTCCTTGTTCTTATCATCATCAATCTATTTCTCATCCATCTTCCAATCCACCTTTCACCTCTCCTCTGTCACTTCCACCTCCACCTTCCCCTCCTTCTCCTCTACATCATGACCTCCAGAAGTCAATCAGCAAACAACATAGAGAGAACCATTGAGATCAACCAGCAAGAGTTATGAACATTTTTACTTCTACACAGATTAACGTAACAGAGAGAGGCAAACAAACATCACAGGAACTCTTAAGGATGTATGTAGTGAGTGAAGGTAGGTTATGATGGTGAAGAAGGGTAGAGATCACGCAATAGTGATTATGATAAGGATAGTAAGGATGGCTTGAGACCGTGATAGTGGATCTGACTCGCATAGGTAACAGGTTGTTAAGATAGTTGTTATCCTAAGTAGGTGATGCAAGTAAATTATGTAGGTTAAAGGCTTGTATTAGTTGTTAGGTATGTTACTAGTAGTAGTAGTAATGAAGAGAGAGAGAGAGAGAGAGAGAGAGAGAGAGAGAGAGAGAGAGAGAGAGAGAGAGAGAGAGAGAGAGAGAGAGAGAGAGAGAGAAAGCCCCCTAACCACACCGTATACGACAATAATATCTGCCCTCATCGCTGCCCACACTCGCATAAATTCAATAGAACTTTCACCCTCAGGAGGTGATGGGAAGCCCCTCGGAGTCTGCACAGGTGAACCACGAATATAATGACTCCAGGTGGCAGGTAGACGCGGCTAAAGAGTAGAAGAAAAAAAAACAATAGCAAGGAGGCACTATAATAAAGTAACAGCTAAACGACTCAAAAGGAAAACGGAAAAAACGCAATTCTTACACCGTCCAAAAAAAAGAGAGAAAAATCAATAGAAAAATTTTAATAAAACCTAAATCTCGAAGCGTTTAACATATATTGAAAACGAACACGTAAAAAATACACCCACAAGAAGAAGAAAAAATGATAAAGAAAAAAAACGCATATGATCTACTAAGATTCCACGGTGTTGAAGCATGAAATAATGGTGTTTATCTACATTCATGTGAGGTAAATGTAGGGAGGATAGGGAGGAGAGGGATGAGGGGGGAACCACGGGGGAGGGGATGACGAAGAGGAGGAGGAGGAGGAGGAGGAGGCAAGACAAGGCAAGGCAAGGGTAAAGAAGGGAAGGGAGGAGTGCAACGGCCAGTGGTATGGGTTAAAGATTATAATTACCAACAAGAAGAGACCGCTCCCTTCCCTGTCTGCATCCACAACGAACAACACTGCAGCTCTCTCTCTCTCTCTCTCTCTCTCTCTCTCTCTCTCTCTCTCTCTCTCTCTCTCTCTCTCTCTCTCTCTCTCTCTCTCTCTCTCTCTCTCTCTCTCTCTCTTTCCCTCTTTATCTTTCTCTTTTTCTCTTGTCTTAAGTTATTCATTACATACCGTGTATCTTAAATTCACTTGCATCTATATTCAAGGGCAGACCACCTTAGGGATAACGGGTCTGTGTGGGCTTGTACTTTGATGTGTGTGTGTGTGTGTGTGTGTGTGTGTGTGTGTGTGTGTGTGTGTGTGTGTGTGTGTGTGTGTGTGTGTGTGTGTGTGTGTGTTCTCCTATCTCTCTCACTCCACTGTATGCTTGTGTGCTTTGTTATCTGTTATTGGTGTTGTAGCCTCAGCTCTTCGGTAATCACAACCTGCATACTTCTTCCCACCTCCTTGGCCCCGCAGCATACGAATTGTTACTACTCCTTCTCTAACTACAACTTGATTAATGCAAAAGTTGTTAGCTATCTGGATCGCTTATCGCTTTTATTGGTATACTCTGTCGCAGTCTGCTATCATCTGTTTATTTATTTTTTTCCTCTATGACTGCAGCTCTTTCAGGACGTGAGTGTCAGCTGCATCAAGAGGTGGAGTGAGTTGGCTCATCATGCATAAGGAGGGTTCACTCTTATCCTTTGGCTTATTTTATGTCTGTCTATAAAAATGCTACAGCTAAGTTCGCGGTGATTACAAACTAAATTTATGGCAGCATTTTGAATTTTAATTGTTCCAAATGGCGAAGGACGAGAAATAAGAGAGGCTGGAGGAGGAGACGGAGGAGGAGGAGGAGGAGAAGGAGGAGGAGGCGGAGGAGGAGAAGGAGGAGGAGGAGAAAGAAGAGGAGAGAGTGGGTCAGAGAGACTACATCAAAAAGGGACCAGTGGGTTGTCCATTATCAAATTGGTCTTTATTTGCTGCAGCCTCTTTCTAGTTTAGGAATGAAGTACACACTGACACACACACACACACACACACACACACACACACACACACACACACACACACACACACACACACACACACACAGGCCTACCCTCCAGGGCCCTTCCTTCCAGGGTCGCCGCGGGGGGCTAATATAAGCTGCCCAACACGAGTCTTCCATCCATTACCCGAAACGCAGTGCTGGCGGCCATGCCATTCAAGGAAGTACGACCCAACCACCCCCTCTGACACCTGGCACCTGAGGACTTGATGCTAGTAGTAGTAGTAGTAGTAGTAGTAGTAGTAGTAGTAGTAGTAGTTGTAGTAGTGTTTGCTATTGTTGCTGGTAATGTTGATACTGTTGTTGTTCCCAAGTAGCACTATACATGTATTGAACACAGGTAAAGGTGATACATTCCTCGCCATGCAACAGTGACTTAATCTTTGGGTTCGAATCTCACCGCCTACACACTACTTTGAACTACTTTACGCAGGTACACACCGCGAGAGCCGCCTACGCCACAAAACCCAACATCTACCGCAACTAACTAACTTACGCCTTCACTACAATAAACTACACCAACGCAACACGGGTGAGAGTACAGAATAAAAAAAGAAAGAAACAAGTAAAAAAACACGACGCAGCTGTAGTTACAATGGTACACGCAAAATAGCGGTGCACACAACAGACCACTCGCTATCCGGTTACGCCTTGACATTCTTATATAAAAATGTTATCAAAAAAACTAATTCCACAACGACGACGAAGCAACTCACGGTCACTCATGATAAGTTAACTACAATTGTTACTAGTTCATGGTAGTGAGTGGGTCGTCTTATGCATCTTGGAGGAGTCGTATCGTAACTGGGGTCCTACGGGAGGAATGTTTGTCCCGAGGGTGTTTTGCAAGCCCAGGAAGAGGTCAGCGTTGGAGGGAGTGTTCCTCATTGTGAGTGATGAGGGTGTGGCGCTTGTCTTGCTTGTTACACCTGTCTTTACGGGACCTATTGCGTGGTAGTAGTAGTAGTAGAAGTAGAAGTAGTAGTAGTAGTAGTAGTATAGTAGTAGTAGTAGTAGTAGTAGTAGTAGTAGTAGTAGTAGTAGTGATTATGATTATTATGAATTTAATAAGAACAATATTTCATCTTAAGATAAATATTTCTACACAATTTGCCCCTTTGAGAGAGAGAGAGAGAGAGAGAGAGGAGAGAGAGAGAGGAGAGAGAAGGTGGAGAGAGAGAGAGGAGAGGAGAGAGAGGAGAGAGAGAGAGGAGAGACGAGAGAGAGAGGAGAGAGAGAGAGAGATAGAGATTTGTAGTACAGCCCGTATTAGAGTGAGAAAAATTGCTCCATATTTCAATTTGTGTGGAGGTATTTATTCCTATCCCTTCCTCCCTTCCTCTCCCTTCCTGCTCCCTCCATTCGTTCTCCTCTCCCTCCCTTCCTTCTCCTCTCCCTCCCTTCTTCTTCTCCCCCTCCTTCCTTTTTGCTCTCCCTTAGGCTTCACTCTCTGCATCACACCTGGGTTCACATCTCGCTCTGGCACGAAACTCTAAACCTGTCTCCCTTCCTCGTTCCCTCCCTCTCTCTTCCTGCCACACCTGTCTGCACCTAATGACGTAACAACCAGGTGATGTGCGACTCAGAAATCTTACTACAAATAAAGAAAATATACATTGCCAACCAGAAATAAAAACTAATGTGTATAACGTAAAAAAAAACTTCCATTATAACAAGTAAAACAGAAATATTAATGTTAAGGAATGTTTTGCAATGTAGTAGACTAATAATTATGAAATGCCTTTCGCGGAAGAACTTATTAACTTCCTCTTTCTTTCTCTTTTATTATCCCTTAACCATCTTATAAAAACCGCTCCGTCAGTGTAATGAGAGGAGGGAGGAGGAGGAGGACGAAAGGAAGAACAAGGACGAGGAAGCGAATGAACACCAGCGTCAACATTTCATTTGAAGACTAGAAGGCATCCGTCAGCTATTTTATTGGCGAAGTGTGAGAAAAAAGGGGAACAGAAACGGAGGGAAAAGAGTGACAAGAAAATGAAGAAGAAGATTATTATTACACAGGATTATATAGGAAGAACCAGGAGATATATTGGCTTATAAAGAGAGTATCTGCTGAACTACGTATCACTACTACTACTGGCAAACAACATGTGAGGGAATAGGATAGAATGAATCAAGGCTCATCCCCACCCACCCCTCCCTCCCTCAACGTGCCAGCAGGAAACAAATACACATGTACCTTGCAGAAAACATTGATATTGAAGATTCATAGATGAGAATAAAAATAGAGGAAGATCCCACATTAAACTACCACCATGCATCCTTAAGGAGCGAATAACTTTTATATAAAACTCCGATGCTGTCGCTACACATCAGAAAAAAATTAGAAAAGCAGGTTGTCAACTTAGCATACACTAATGATATATAATTGCATAGAAAGCAGCCCTCACAGACCCTAGGAAAGAAGAACAATAGGATAATGACGGAATTTAAGGAAGAAAGGAATGGGAGGGAGGGGGGGGTGTAGGGTTTAGGGAGAGGGATGGTCCTATACAGCCGCGGGTTGCCCATTTTTACAGCCACGGACACTCATCTTAGCGCGAGGGAGGTAGACAAGAGGCGCGTCCTAGCTGCTGCCTCTCTTCTGATGGTGAACACTGATAGCAAGCACCACCACCACCACTACCACCACTACCACTACCACCACCACCACTACCTGCCTTTCTTTCCTCACAAACCTCTACATACTTCCCCTACCAATCTTTCCCTCGTTTTTTTCTCTCTCGCTAGATAAGCAAAGGGAGGCGGAAGTACAGTGAGAGAGAGAGAGAGAGAAAAAAAAAAGAGTGGGATTGAGAGAGTCTTTTGATATCTCTATTTACCATGTTAAGGGTCATGGTCAATGTCACACACACACACACACACACATACACACACACACACACACACACACACACACACACACACACACACACACACACATGTTGCATCTAAGAGAGGATGTTTAGGGAGTTACACGTTCTGCTTTCTGCTTCCATCCTGCCTGCTTGACTCTCCTTTAGCCGAGAAAGGGGAAGAGGAAGTGGTAGAGGAGAGGAAGAGGAAGCCAAAGGTGGTAAGAGAGGACGGAGAGAAGGAGAAACGGAGGAAGGGAGAGGAAGAAAAATGCGGAGGAGAGTAGTTGATATATGTGTGTGTGTGTGCGCGCGTGTGTGTGTGCCTGATCACTCACACCGACACGTATCCCAGCCTGGCCGTGGGCTGACGTGGAATAATCAAGCAACACATGACCCCCCTGCCTGCCTGCACCAAACGTTTACAACCACGAGTACGAGACGCGTGTGAGGGAAAAAAACAAAACAGCGAGACATATACAACAACAATACAAAGCCACAGGAGCGACAATATAAAAAAATAAATATATAAAAACTTATGCCCAATCAACAACAATATACAATAAATAGATAAAAAGGCTTATACACTTACATCACACGTAAACAATCAGATTCTAATTAACAAATGATACTTGCTCTTACAACATCGTAAGAACACGACATGCATAATAATTAACTTCATACGTGTTCCCGCGCCTCTTACCTGCGCTAAATGTGTCATTAGAGAGCGACAAGCCTAACTAAATGCACACGTGAGACAGAGACACATACCTGTAGCAACTGGAGGTGTGGCTTGCTCGTGCCTGAGAAACAAGATGAAAACATGTTACTTGTGAGGTCAACATGAAACACCGAACATGCTGGTACATACCTAATATGAGCCTTGAAAGCAATCTGAAGTGAATCGTTAAAGTGTTATGGAGGAGGAGGAGGAGAGAGAAGAAAGAAGAGAAGGTGGATTTAAGAGATAGAAAAGAGTAACGATGTTTAACTAACTATAGGAAAAAAAATCTATAGGCAAATAATGAAGTGTTTAAGATATAAAAAACAAAAAATAGATCAATAGATATATATAGAAAGAAAGAGACAAAAATAGAGCAAGGGGACATTATGAACTAATAACTAAATACAACCATGAATCACCCCCAACGTGTCTACACTCTCCACCCTTACCCCTGCAGCGACCCATTTCTCATACCTACTAAGGCTCATCGTTTACCCTCCTACCCATCTACCTTCCCACCTCATCACCTGCCTTGCCGTCCCCGTTCTCGTCCCTGTTCCCTTCCTCCTACCCACCTCCGCGCGCCTGGCCGGGGAAGGAGGTTTGAGCCCTTAAGGTGTGTTCAGTAATGCTGGTTTATTGCCTTGCTTACTATTCCCTGTGGGTAAGGTATTGTAATCACTCCTATTGTTTGTCTGTTTGCCTGTGTGGATGGTGTTTGGGAAGATGAATGGATGGACTGACTGACTGACTGACTGACTGACTGACTGACTGACTGACTGACTAACTGACTAATTAAATGACTGACTGACTGACTGACTGATTAACTGATTGACACACCCTCTGTTTATCAATCTATCTACCTACCTACCTATCTATCTATCTATCTATTTGTCTATGTATCTATATTTATGGAGGAGAGTAATGAGAAACTATTCAAAGTAAACACCCATAATGATAATCCAATTCAACGTTGAGATAAAAGTCTGGAGCCCAAAAAAAAGAAGAAAAAGATGAAGATAAAGAAACAAAAATAGAAATGGTGTCAATACAAAGAAATAAATGAATCAATAAACGAATGAAATCAACAAAACAAAAGATGAATAAATTGATAAATAAGAAAGTAAAATATAAGCAGACTTAATGTAAAATAATTTAATATAATATGAACAAAAGGAAAACAAAGACAATCCTAATTTATTCAACATTGAAACAGAATGCTTTAAAGGACACCAGTTAAGTTTCTTTCTTTCATTCTTTCTTTTGTTTTCTCTCTTCATGTCGCTAATCAGTTAACATTTGTCTCCGTCATTGTTTTACTTCCTTGACTCACTCTCTCTCTCTCTCTCTCTCTCTCTCTCTCTCTCTCTCTCTCTCTCTCTCTCTCTCTCTCTCTCTCTCTCTCTCTTCTGACCTTGAATTCCTCCTCCTCCTCCTCCTCCTTTATCTTTTATATTCCTGTGATGAAGTAAGAAAAAAATCGGATTACATTGACTTTGGAATTCAGGTTAGGTTAGAAATAGCGAGGCCAATGATAACGAAGACGACGATAACGACGACGATGAAGAAGAACAAGAGGAAGAAGAACAAGAAGAAGAAAAATAAAGGAAGAACAAGTGAAAGAAAAGAAGATGAAAAAGAAAAGGAAGAAGAAATTGAGAGAAGACAAGATTAATAACAACCACTGAACACTTACTGTCACTTCACCTCCAACAATAACATAATAAAAATAACAAGAAAAATAACAACATAGTCTTCATCAACAAGAACAACAACAGCAACAGCAAGAGGAAGAGGAGGAGGAGGAGGAGGAGGAGGAGGAGGAAGAACAACAATAACAAGCAAGACAAGAAATTTGAGGAGAAGGACAAGGAGGTGGAGGATGATAAGCAAATGAGGCGAAGGAAGAGGAGAAGAAAAGAAAGCATATGTTTTTTTCCTACTGGACTAAAAATTATTATCTAAAAATACAATATAGAAAAACTAAATAAAACAGCAAAACACACACACACACACACACACACACACACACACACACACACACACACACACACACACATGCGTACGTACACGAGTGGTTTGAGTAGCGTGTCATTTCTCTAATTGACAACATCTGGCCCCCTCCCCATCATTCCGTCACCCCTCCCACACATCCTTCCATCTTCCCGCCCCTACCTCCTCCTCCCTCACTCCTTACCTCCCTCACCTCCCACATAAATCTCTCTCACATACATAGAGGAATTTCAAGTACTTCATGGCAACATTTCCTTGTATCTTATTTTGCTTTGTTTTGTTACATATGAAAAAGGTGATATTGGTTTTTATTTTTCTACTACGAGGTTTTCAAACATATTCTCCCAACGATTGACATATCCTACTGAAGAAGGGATGGCATAAGATAATTTACCGAAGAACAATGAATAGATATGGTCATTCCTTGAAGAAAAAAAAGTGTTAGCAAATATCAGTATCAACTAAATAGGTCACTGTAAACAAACTTCGATACTACAGACGAGGAAGTAACATTTGATATTATTATTATCTCCTGATGAGCACTAGTTTGTCTCTGTCCAAGGAGGAGACAATGCAGACACTACTTCTACGAGTATCCTGATAAAAGGCTGGGAAGCACTTGATAAAGCATCGTACAACATATGTTTCCTACAGACGAAGGTTGAGTGGCACTCCTGACGAGGCACTCAGCCAGGAAGCGTCTCCGTGGCGTCATATTACTTGTTGTCGCCTCTTCCTCCCTCGTGCTAAGTGACCCGCGACGTCATGAAGTCACATATTTTTCAGCCCACACATCACCACCACCACCACGATCTGGCAGTGCAAAGGTCGCCCGTGAATGTGGGTGGAGGAGCAGCGGGTGGTTGAGGCGAGGCATGGGTGGGGTGGGTCAGGATGTCGTTGAGGAAGAATAGTGGGCTCACGAGGGTGGTTTGGGGTGGAGTAGAAGAGTGAGGGTGTATAGGGTTGGGTGTGGATGTATGGGTATGGTATGGGCGTGGGTAGGAGTGGGTGGGTGTAGGCGGGACCATTTCCTACCAGACGCCCGCTGGTCCTTCCCGCCCATACATACTTCCTGTCTCCCGCCTGACTGGCTCCTAACACCCTTATGTATTCCTGCACCTCGCTAGCCCTTACATATACCATGCATCACACACACACACACACACACACACACACACACACACACACTGCACCTCTCCCTCTTCGTATTCCTCTAACAATATAAAGAAAAACTGTTGGAGAAAGTGCAAAATAGGACCTGTATTATTAGGATCCTTGTTGACTCTTACTACGAGACCCTGGACTCACTTACGGCTTCGGTCTGTCTTCACTCCACAAACACCTTCGCATGTTAAGAGAGAATCCCTTCCTTCCGGGGTGCATCGTCATCGTCATCTCGTGCGGGTAAAGTTTCATAAGGATAACCTCATAGCCAGCCTCGTTCTAAAACCGTGAGTTGTTGTTTCTCCTTCATTCTCCCAAGGATTTTGTACGAATATTTTCAAAAGTATCATAACTTTATATTGTTTCAACTAAAAAATAAAACAGAGAAAGCGACATAAGTTTAAAAGTGAAATATGTATAGAAAAAAAAATTGAAACATGGATATTTAACAAGACATTCATATTAGTTTGACAGAAAGCATTGTAACACTGTCCATGCAGCAACTTATGGTAACTACTGATGCATTAGGATAAAAAAAAAAAAGGTGTCATTACATTGAATTACATAACATTACATTACTTTAAACATTACATTATATTACATTGGTCTACTTTAATGTATGACTTTTTTCCGAGGGGGGGCGAGTGTCATCATACTTCGTTTCTTTTTCATAAAACTAGACAATTACTGGGAAGCATCTGGTTCTCTGCATAAAAAGAAGTTAATTATTAATTATTTCCTGGGACTAAAAATGCATACGGGATACATGTGTGTGAAGGAGGGACAGGAAGTGAGAGAGAGAGAGAGAGAGAGAGAGAGAGAGAGAGAGAGAGAGAGAGAGAGAGAGAGAGAGAGAGAGAGAGAGAGAGAGAGAGAAAATGCTCACAAGTATTGATGTCTCGAGGTGTTGCATTACCTGAGTGGGTGTCTTCTCTCTCTCTCTCTCTCTCTCTCTCTCTCTCTCTCTCTCTCTCTCTCTCTCTCTCTCTCTCTCTCTCTCTCTCTCTCTCTCTCTCTCTCTCTCTCTCTCTCTCTCTCTCAGGCTCACCATCACTATACCTCTCATCCTTTCCACATTATTCATTCTGTTCTAAGTCATTTTACCCATTACTACATTTATTTTATTCTGTTCAAAGTCTTTTCATCTCATCCAACCAAGAAATGCATCCGTAAACAGTAACACATCCATTTAACAGGTCAAGAAGGAACACCACCTTTATATTCTTCGTGATATAGAAGCAGCGAAGCATTTGAAAAGTTCTGTAAGCCTTGAACTTTTCCTTGACCTGCTCAGTTGATAAAAAAATAAATAAATAAATAAAATAAAATAAAAAATCAAACGAAACATGATAGTTGTATATACTGAAGATTGCATTCCTTTGATACAATACACAAATAAATATATGAAAAAAAAACGGAGTAACAAGATGATTGAAGGTTTACTTAAATATATGTGGCATACCTGTGAAACCTGACCACCACGCCCCCCCCACGCCCCCCCACGCCCCCCCTCTCCCAACATCACCTGAGGAAACCAGAAACCTAACTACAAATAGACATAGAACAAGAAAAAAATGGAACAAAAAGATACCGGACTCGTTCTTTACCTTCTCTCTTCTCTTCTCTCTCTCTCTCTCTCTCTCTCTCTCTCTCTCTCTCTCTCTCTCTCTCTCTCTCTCTCTCTCTCTCTCTCTCTCTCTCTCTCTCTCTCTCTCTCTCTCTCTCTCTCTCAAGGTAAGCACAAGGTGACTTCTACTTTTTATTTCCTTGCCTACGTCATATAAGTAGGAAG